>QNUK01000887.1:190000-193122 GCA_013621035.1 Clarias magur | reverse complement strand
TATATAAATCCTATATTAATTAAAATTGAGCGAGCCCCTGTGTGTGTGGGGGAAGAGGCCCGGTGGGGTGAGATGGCGGCAGGGCCGAGTGCCGGCGCCCAGCCGCTCTCACTCCGACACGGCGCGCGCTGTGAGGCGAGTCCCGAGGTCACGGTGGAGCAGGTCCTGGTGGCCGCGGGCGAGCGAGTGGGATTCGCTAATATAATGTCGGCGTCGCGGATGAACAAGGCCGTAGTCGTGTTTCTGAAGGAAAAACATCTCGCGGACCGACTGATAGAACACGGAATCGCGGTAAGTGGAAGTTTCTTTCCCTTCACACCGCTGGCCTCCGCCGCGAGCGCCGTAACGATCTCTAACGTGCCGCCGTTCATAGCGAACGAGGACACCGAGCGCGAGCTCTCCCGCTTCGGGAAGTTAGCGAGCGGCATTAAAATGGTGCCGTTAAACTGCAGACACCCGGAGCTGAGGCACGTCATGTCGTTCAGGCGGCGCGTGCTGATGTTCCTGAAGGAACCCAGTCTAGAGATTTCCTTCAGAGTCGCGCACGAGGGGAAATCTTACATGTTGTACGCGAGCACCGGGAACATGAGGTGTTTGGAGTGTGGAGACATAGGACACAAAAGGGTGCTCTGTCCACACAGGACACAGGACAGTGCAGAGGCAGGACCGAGTGGTGTGTGTGTGCGGGAGGAGAGGGCAGCACAGTCCGGGGCTCGTGCAGGGGGCGTGGCCAATGCTCGAGCTGCTGCTGCTGCAGAGTGTGTAACACAGAGCAGTGCTGGGATCAGTGGTGAGGTGGGGCAGACAGGGGGGGTCAGTCAGGGTGAACATGTGTGTGTAACACTGAGCAGTGCTGGGATCAGTGGTGAGGTGGGCAGACAGGGGGGGTCAGTCAGGGTGAACATGTGTGTGTAACACAGAGCAGTGCTGGGATCAGTGGTGAGGTGGGGCAGACAGGGGGGGTCAGTCAGGGTGAACATGTGTGTGTAACACTGAGCAGTGCTGGGATCAGTGGTGAGGTGGGGCAGACAGGGGGGGTCAGTCAGGGTGAACATGTGTGTGTAACACAGAGCAGTGCTGGGATCAGTGGTGAGGTGGGGCAGACAGGGGGGGTCAGTCAGGGTGAACATGTGTGTGTAACACAGAGCAGTGCTGGGATCAGTGGTGAGGTGGGGCAGACAGGGGGGGTCAGTGGGGCTCTCTGTCTCTCTCTCTGTCTCTCTCTCCCTGTCTCTCTCTCTCTCCCTGTCTCTCTCTGTCTCTCTCTGTCTCTCTCTCTCTCTCTGTCTCTGTCTCTCTCTCTCTCTCTCTCCCTGTCTCTCTCTGTCTCTCTCTCACCCTGTCTCTCTCTGTCTCTCTCTGTCTCTCTCTCTCTCTCTCCCTGTCTCTCTCCCTGTCTCTCTCTCTCTCTCTGTTTCTCTCTCTCCCTGTCTCTCTCTGTCTCTCTCTCTCCCTCTCCCTGGCTCTCTCTGTCTCTCTCTCTCTGTCTCCCTGTCTCTCCCTGTCTCTCTCTCCCTCTGTCTCTAGCTCTGTCTCTGTCTCTCTCTCTCTGTCTCTCTCTCTCTCTCTCTGTCTCTGTGTCTCTCTGTAGAATGTTAGTGTCGACTCCAGAAATGTGCGCAACATATATTAAATCATTCATTTAATAAATTCATTTTTTAAACTTTTATACATTTTAAAAGCACTTTCATGTGTTTTTTTTTTCAAGAGAGTTCTAATTGGTTTCATTTTATAATGTTATGGCTTTTTATTTATTTTTTTTTTCTTACATTAAATAAATCTGTATGTTAAATAAGTCCGAATGACTTGTAGAACCCGAGCTCGGTTTACAGGAACACGGCTCGCTGGCCCGGACACTCACAGGATTTAGTTTCTGCTGCATCGCTGACTGAGAGTCGAGGTGGAAGGTTGTGACTCGCTCGACCCCACAATCTGTTCAACACACTCGAGTTTCAGTACACGGACCAAAGAAGAACAGAACACACACACTGGGATTGTAATGAAAATGCATCAGTCAGGATCAGTCAGGAAAAGAAACAGCAGTGAGACTCGAGGTCTGACGCAGCAAACAGCAGGTTTAATTGATTTTATTTTTTTTTTTTAGTGTAAGTCTGTACTGAAGTCAACCTTTTATATAGAGACACACCCATCAGGCCCACTCTAAGACACGCCCATCTTTTACTCAGAGACACACCCATCAGTCCCACTCTAAGACACGCCCATCTGTCCCACTCTCAGACACGTCCTTCAGTCCCGCTCTGAGACACCCATCCATCTTACTGCAATACGCCATTCTGTATTACTTAGAATTGTTCCCTTATTTTTACTGTAGGACGCGCCCAACTGTCCCACCCTGGGAAGTGTCCATTTGTTCCACTCTGAGTTCCTGTCTGTCCAACCTAAAATACATGCCTTCCTGTTCCTCTCAAAGACACATCTATCTCGCTCTAAGACAAATCTGTCTCTGCCACTTCAAAAACATTCACATGTATTTCATATAAAGACACACCCCATTAGTCTTGCTCAACTGCACACCCCATCAATTCCACTTAAACGCACGTAAGTGTCCTAACCAAAGACACACCCACACGCTCAACTCAAACCCCTGCTTGTCTGTCCCACCCAGAGACAAGACCATTTACCTTAATCAGACACATCACTGTACCCCACCCGAGCTCACGCCCATCTGTCTCCCTTTAAACTACCTTCACCTGTCCCTTCCAAAGACATGCCTATGCACGACGCTCAGACATGCCCTTCTTCTCAGAGACACGCCTGTATCATTCGTTAATTAAATCAACCCTCTGTTCCTCCTGATATCAAATCACACCCTGCTGTCCAGAATGCGTGCGTCTGTCTGTCATGTTTCAATAATGTCTCCATGAGGACCATCCCGAGAATGTCAAAGCACATGTGAATTAATGTCAAATCTCCTGAAGACGTCTGTTTGTGTGTGTGTGTGTGTGTGTGTGTGTGTGTGTGTGTGTGTGTGTGTGTGTGTGTGTGTGTTTATTGTCACAAGACGTGAGTGCACCAATTGAGCCTGATTTACGCTGAGAGCGTGAAGACGAGTTCATTGCTTCTCACTTCCCTATTAATCTCCTCCGGCTTTCAAACAGGAA
>QNUK01000887.1:177500-185000 GCA_013621035.1 Clarias magur | reverse complement strand
ACTCTCTGCATTTCAGCTTTTATGGCTGTTGATGCTTCGGGCACAATGTGGGACGTGCTGGAGAAGGACTTGTCCTTTCTTAGTGTGTGTGTGTGTGTTAAAATATCAAAATTATAAATGTTACATGGACAATGTTTTTAATTTAACAATGCATAATTTACTTCAAAGCCTTTTATTTGTTTAATAGTTCTAACATCGGGTTCAGGAACTTCTGTCTGATTCCAGCAGAGTCGACCAGTCAGATATCAAGCGACAGCGATCACCTCACACTGTACCCAGGCCTGTCTTTCATTCTTTTTCATTTCCTCTTTTCTTGTTTATTTCTGTTTTTATTTTTATTGGTCTTTTTGGTTTTCTTTCTTCCTTCCTTCCTTTCTGTTGTCTGTTCTTTTCTTTCTTTCTTTGTTGTCTTTCTTTTTTCATTTCTTTTTCTTTTCGGGCCCAGGCACCATGAACTCAGCCCTACTGTATGTGTCCCTCTTGTTTTTCCCACCATCCTGCCTTTGTGGGGGTCTTAACATGCTCAAAAAGTCTTTTGGACTCTATATATTTAGGGCTCGTTGAGCTGAACAACTTACACATTACATGTCGCTCCGCTCATCAGGAAGTCAGTTATTTTGGGTCGTTTGAAAAACACACCCAGTGGATTTTGATGAACTCTTCCTAGGCAATTCATCCGATCGCCACCAAACCGGGCCTCTGTGGACTCAAGGAATTGACGATGCAAAATTGCAGAGGGATTTTTGATTTCTCAAAAGGGTCAGCTGTGACGATGCCTTAAACTTCTGCTGAAAAGTGCTTAATAACTTTCTGTGTGACATTATATTGAGATTACCGTGCACTTCTGAAGAGCCGAGACAAGGTGGCGCTAAGAACTGCAAGGGCCAAACTGTCCCGGGTCATCAGAGAGGTGAAGCGTGCACATGCCCAGAGAATCCACAAGCACTTCAGGGACAGCGGTGACACGCGGCGCATGCGGCAGGGCATACAAGCCGTCACCACTACAGGACGTCATCAGTTCGTTCCGGACATTCATCTAGTGTAGCGTGTAGCGTATGGAGTGACACTCAATGTAAACACTAAATCCCCCCTTTTCTAAAATGATGCCATAGTGGTATTGGTTTGTCCCCTTTAAATTCTTGTGCCCTCTGTCTTTCTCTGATGACACCGAGTGCTTGGGATTTTTTTGAAGATTCCGTAAAAAGCTCCATCTTTTTTTTTTTGCGTCTCGGCTCTGCGTCCGCCATGATTGTTGATTTGAATAAAATCATAGTGAGGTCTCAAGTCATGTGATCTAATCCCATGCAAGGGAGGTTGGGCCTAGGAGGCTGCACAAAACATAGATTTTATAGATAGATGTGCAAGGCCAAGACAATAACGGTATCACTCGTCATTTTTTACGACTATTTATTGTGTACCTGTTCAGTGTAGATCTATAATTAATAACTTTAATTTTTTTACACATTGCAGTGTTTGCTACGGTGGCCGTGAAGTGCAAAACAAAATAACAAAACAGAAAGCAAAATAACATTCAAAATCCAAATAACAAAACCCCAAACAATAAACCAAATGAGAAAACACAACGACAATTCAGTCAAACCAGAAAAGGTAGGCAAAGTTCTCGAATTAAGGAAGAGACATCCGTCACTCAAACATACAAGCTGTACTGTCAAGTGAAGTCAAACTTATTTTAAAAGTACATTTAGCACAACTTAGTTGACCAAAGTGCTGTAAAATCCTAAAATAATGAAATGAATCCTTAAATGAAAATACATCTAAATGTCCGTGAGGCTGCGGTACTTCCTGTATATTCTGAGTGACAGATGTCTCGTCCAATCAGCGGTAAGAATCAACAAGGTGAAAAAAGGTAGGTGTGGCTTACGAATGACATTCTTCCCACTGATTGGACGAGACGTCTGTCGCTCAAGCTTAGCGGTAGGATTTAATTCGCAACCCAACGTAAACATGTTGATTCTTATCGCTGATTGGGCAAAACATCTGTCACTCAAAATATACAGGAAGTACCGCAGCCTCACGGACATTTAGAAGTATTTTCTTTTAAGGATTTTTTTTTTTTTTTTTTTTAGTATTTTAGGATTGTGCAGTACATTGGCCAACTACTGTAAGTAGTGTTAAATGTGCTTTAAAAATAAATTTGACTTCACTTGACAGTACTTCCTGTATGTTTTGAGTGACAGATGTCTCTTCCAATCAGCGATAAGTTTGACTGAATCGTCGTTGTGTTTTCTCATTTGGTATTTTGTTTCTGGACATGTCGTCGTGTTTTCCGATTTGTTGTATTGTTTTTTTAATTTTATATTTTGTTTTGCACTTCTCAGCTACCGCAGTTTGCTCATTCCCAAAGTACTGTAAAAGAAAAAGTGCTAAAGTGCTACCAGACGGACTCGTGTACCCTCGGGTGCTCTGTACGGTAAATTCATCCTGCCTTTCGATCTGTTGTACTGAGGCTTACTGTCCATCCACATGTCTAATATACATCATGCTTCACTGTTTTAGTGCCCCTGCTTGATTTTTCTTTCTGTTTCACGTCTTTTCCAGATGTGCTGTTTCAGTGTCTATAGCTTTGAATAAACGGCCGCTGATCGCCTCTCTTAGGAAGCGCGGAACTTTCTAGAGCCAACCAGAATGCAGAGTCTGATACTGTCAGTGAAATTCTTTTTTCGCAGAGTGCAGGGTCAGCCATGATACAGCACCCCTGCAGCAGAGAGGGTCAGGGGCCTCGCTCAAGGGCCCGCCAGCGTCTGGGAATCGAACCACAGACCTTCTGATCAGTAACCCAGTGACGCAAATCATCAAAGGTTTCAACTTTTATAATATTACACAAAGGTAACCCAAGTAAATGCAATAAGTAATAAGTAAACTTATTATTATAAAGGAAAAAAAAGGCCTGCCTGGCCCTATATGAAACAGTAACTGCCCCCTAATCCTAATCCTGTTTAAGGTCACGCCACATCACCTCGATCAGATGTAACACCAGACTTTGACTTGGCCACTCCAAAACACAAATGAGATCTGAAGAAGACCGCTAAGTGCTAATGACTCTCTTAGTCCAGCAAAAAACCCTGTTAGATTACCATTAGCGCTTAGCAATTACTGAGCTTTATATGAATTAAGAACTATTATTTGCAGTTTAATCCCTGACTAATAAAAAATCTTTAAAAAAAAAAAAAAGGACAAAGAGCAGGGAATGTTTTTTTCACCTCATGTTTTTTGTTCATACATGGAGACCAGAGACCCACCTGAATGTCTAAACCAGACTACAGAGTGAATTCTGCATAATAGGGAAATACGATGCATGTCCTGGTCGAAGTATCTGTCAGTTATCATGGTGCTGATCGTGCAGTTGGTAGTAAACGCCTGTATTTATCACTGTTCTGTGCCGTGTGTGAGCTGGTGTGTAACGATCCCGCTGGTGATGTTTTTGCGTGCTGAAACTCGAGTGTGTTGGTCAGATTGTGGGGTCGAAGGAGACGAGACCTTTATGACTGTCCAGGATACCGGAGGAGGAGAAACCCTCATTCATGAAATGTAAGATCTTCAGTTCCTCTGATCATTTTTTTTTTTTTTTTTGCTGTCTCTCACCATCACTCGGTTCTTTAAGCATGGGTTTGATTTCCCTCAGTATGGAATGGGATCAGCGCTTTACAGTGCTTGCTCTTGGGTTAAAATGAACTCTGGGAATTTTAAAGCCAGTGGTGCAGAGAGAACATCTGGGAGTTATTGTTGGGAAGTATGAAGGAGTGACATGTGACACGCGGAGCCAGAGAGAGCACGTCAGCGCCGGAGTTAATCTGATTCCATCTGACCCCAAACCCCGCGACGCTCGGCCTCTCCGTCTGCAGCACATGCTCGCGCCGAGACGCTTTCACTCGGGGAGGGTTACACGTCTCCTCCGTCTCAGTTCCACCTGACATGTTTAAAACCTTGCAGGAAAGAAACAACTGATGGAAAGAAAACGTAACAGAAAAACATTCTCTAGGACAGAGCCTCAGAGTTATAATCTAATGTTCATCAGGGTTAATCTGTGAGACCGACTGAACAGAAACCCGTTTCACATTCACAACACAGCCGCAGAAACACACCCGGACACACAACATGGGCAACATTATTAATAATAATAATAATAATAATAATAATAATCCTTAACATATCATGGAGGTATATTATTTCTTTATTTCTTTTTATCTTTTTTCTTTATTTCTTTAGTTTTCCTTTTTTTGCATTCCTTTCTTTCTATTTTTCTTTCTTTGTGTCTTTTTGTCTTTATACTTTTTCTTAATTTTTTTGTTTGTTTTTGTTTGTTGTCTTTCTTGTATGTTTTCCTGTCTTTTCTTGTTTTCTTTCTCTCTTTTTTCAGTTATTTCTTACTTTTTCATTTCTTTGTTTTTTTAATTAATTTTTCATCTTTTCTTTCTTTTTCCTTTTTGTTCAATTGTTAATTTCCTTAATTTTAGTTTCTTTTCTTTCCTTTTTCTGTTTTCCTTATATATTTTTAATTTTATTTATCTTCTTTATTTATATATTTTTTTCTTTGTCTTTTCATGTCTTTCTCTTTATTTGTATCTTTTTGTCTCTGTCTTTTGTCTCTATTTATTGTTTTCCCTTTTTGTTTCCTTTTATTTTCTCTCTCTCCTGTCTCTCTCTCTCTCTCTCTCTCTCTCTCTCTCTCTGTGAGGAAATGTGAATAAGAAGCCGACATGTCTGGATCTGTCGTTGTCCAGGTCGCCGACTCTGCGGCTGATGGACAGAGCGCGTGTGATACGGGAGGAGAACCAGAAGGGCGGATGTGTATAACTGAGGTGTTGTATGAACGATAAGCCCGGCGTTCGGGCCGTGCCGTCTGTACTGGAGGATATTCGGCTGTACCGCGTGAACACGGGTGGGCGTGACTCTGATTTCAGCGCGGATTGATTGAGTAATGAGGCCCGATGCTGCGGTGCTGCCGGCTTTCGGAGAGCTCTTCCTCCCCAAGTGGTGGTTGAGTCGTCCCACGCGTCCCTCCCCTACAGCCATCTGCGTCTCTCACTCAGGACTGCTGTACCATTATCCTCTCGGCCCAGTCAAAGTCTTCACCTAATTAGGGAAATTCTCAATGACGGAGATTATTTTTAGCTTTTTAATTAGCATGTTTTCTGCTGCTGCAGCTCTGTGGCTCGCTGAGGCAGAGATACACAGACAGATTTGTGCTCTCTCTGTGCTCTGTGGTAGAACAGAAAACTTTTTAAGGTCCCTGAAAAATCGCCCGAGGGTCACGATTCCATGCTGGAAGCGCTATTAATAAAAAGACCAGCTGAGACTTTGATGATTTATTTTAGTGTGCAGGATTTCTCACCATGATCATAACCTCCATCTGGAGTTCCTGTTGCAACCCTGAAGTTAATTATTTACACACAACAGCTTCGCAAAGTCATTTGTTTCTCTTATATTAGTCAACAGTCACAGTTTTGTACGTACTTTTTACAACCATTTACAGTTACAGAATTTAAATACACATGACAGTTTACATGATGGATGTCTTGTGACTCGCTGTGGCTGATGAACGCTGAAGTTCAGCGGCTTTCCAGCACTGCCATGATAGTGTTCACCCTCTACACAAACCGAGGTCCGGAGATGTCCTGCACAGATACGGTCCCCATGCCGCCAGAGGGGTAGAGGAGGTCTACACAGAGCAGGGTGGCATGATTATGTTCTCAACAGTGCAGGATGGACTGGCAGCGCTCTCAGGAGGGCAGGAAGTCAGTGTAACACTATCAGGAGGGAAGAGAGGCAGTGCAACATGTGGGCAGAGAGCAAGCAAGACACTCTCAGGAAGTGAGGGTGAAGCTCTCAGGGGGTCAGGAAATGAGGGTGAAGCTCTCAGGAGGTCGGGGCATGAGGGTGATGTTCTCAGGAGGTCAGGGAGTGAGGTGATACTCTCAGGAGGTCAGGGCATGAGGGTGATGTTCTCAGGAGGTCAGGGAGTGAGGTGATACTCTCAGGAGGTCAGGGAGTGAGGGTGAAACACTCAGGAGGTCAGGGAGTGAGGGTGATGCTCTCAGGAGGTCAGGGAGTGAGGTGATACTCTCAGGAGGTCAGGGAGTGAGTGTGAAACACTCAGGAGGTCAGGGAGTGAGGGTGATGCTCTCAGGAGGTCAGGGCGTGAGGGTGATGTTCTCAGGAGGTCAGGGAGTGAGGTGATACTCTCAGGAGGTCAGGGAGTGAGGGTGAAACACTCAGGAGGTCAGGCAGTGAGGTGATATTCTCAGGAGGTCAGGGAGTGAGGTGATACTCTCAGGAGGTCAGGGCATGAGGGTGATGCTCTCAGGAGGTCAGGGAGTGAGGTGAAACACTCAGGAGGTCAGGGAGTGAGGTGATACTCTCAGGAGGTCAGGGCATGAGGGTGATGCCCTCAGGTGGGCAGGTAGGCAGTGCGACACTAAAGCTAACCCTAACCCTAGGGTGCCGCTGGTGGTGCTGGGTAATATGGCTTCGGCCAACACACTCAATATAGCCCCAGACCCAAAACTCACACAAACACCCAGGAAAGATACGTTGGAAGAGTCTCAGCTGATCCACCGCCTCTGGTTGAAGACAGACATGCTGTGTCCATTCTAACGGTCTCACTTTCTGACAGAAGCAGCCCTGGGAAGTGCTCATGAGGGCAGGGAAGCTGTTCTCAGGAACACCTGATGACCCTGCAATGTCAGAGACCAGGGTGGCATCTTCAGAGGGGCAGAGACCCCGCCCCTCCACCCCTTAGGGAATGCGGTGAGTTGAACATAGGAGAACTGCATCTCACTTGCTCAATGACCCTGCCATACTTGGCCATATGTCTCTAACCGACACACTGGTTATAGCCCCCCCCCCCGCCCCGCCCCCGACCATGGACGAAGCCCCACATGTCGAGCCCCACCAGGATCTGATCCACCCACCTCTAACTCTCCTGGTTATTCTCCTTTTTGCAGTATCAGTGTGATTTGGTGTCCAGTTAAAACCCAGACCTTCTGAAAGCGTACTCTCCTGACTGACTGCTTGATCGTCTCGAAACAGATGCTAGAGCATTAATCAGGAGCTCTGTTAATTGCTTGTTGAATTTTAATTAGAAAAGGTCTGCCTAGCTGTAAAAGTGACATGTTGAATTAGTAACAGAGTCTCAGAGAGTGTGTGTGTGTGTGTGTGTGTGTGTGTGTCAGGGGTTGGTATAGTCTCTTCTGGGTGGAAAGCCTTCACCACTCAGATCTGATCTCTGCAGAATCATTCAATCTGCTTCAACGCTCCCGGGCGAGCGAGCGAGAGAGAGAGAGAGAGAGAGCAGGCAGCCTGGTCATGCTGCGATTCCACCAGGCGGGGTTCAGGGTTCGACCACACCGCTGTGTAATTAGACTTATTGAACTTGTCATCATCATTTTAATGTATCAGCAGTCGGACATCATTCCACCTCTCACGCGATGATCTAATGAGCTCAGTGAATTAAATTGTGAGTGATGCTGAAGGTGACGA
>QNUK01000887.1:140000-172500 GCA_013621035.1 Clarias magur | reverse complement strand
CAAACTCTTTGGCCACAATCAGCAAAGGCATGTTAGGAGAAAAAAAGGAGCAGCATTTCATGAAAACAACACCTTGCCAACTATTAAACCTCGGGGTGGTCATGCTTTGGGGTTGTTGCAGCCAGTGGCACAGGAGACACTGGACAGGTGGAGGGAAGAATTGATTCCACTAAATACCAGTAAATTCTGGAAGCAAACATCACACCATCTGTAAAAAAGCACAAATGACACAAATATTAGTTTTCACAAAGTTTGCTGCTAAACTGCTTTTAGATCTTTGTTTCAGTTGTTTCTGTGATGTACTGAAATATAATTACAAGCACTTCATTCGTTTCAAAGGCTTTTATCGACAATCACATGACATTTATGCAAAGAGTCAGTATTTGCAGTGTTGGCGCTTCTTTTTCAGGACCTCTGCAATTCGACTGGGCTGCTCTCAATCAACTTCTGGGCCAAATCCTGACTGATAGCAACCCATTCTTTCATAATCACTTCTTGGAGTTTGCCAGAATTACTGGGTTTTTGTTTGTCCACCCGCCTCTTGAGGGTTGACCACAAGTTCTCAATGGGATTAAGATCTGGGGAGTTTCCAGGCCATGGACCCGAAATTTCAACGTTTTGGTCCCCGAGCCACTTAGTTCTCACTTTTGCCTTATGGCTCGGTGCTCCATCGTGCTGGAAAATGCGTTGATCTTCACCAAACTGTTGTTGGATTGTTGGAAGAAGTTGCTGTTGGAGGTGTTTTGGTACCATTCTTTATTCATGGCTGTTTTTTTCGGCAGAATTGGGACTGATGGTAGCGCTCACCTTTTCTTCTCCGGACAAGCTTTTTTCCAGATGCCCCAACCAATCAGAAAGAAGAAAGAGGCTTCATCCGAGAATATGACTTTGCCCCAGTCCTCAGCAGTCCATTCGCCATACTTTTTGCAGAAGATCAATCTGTCCCTGATGTTTTTTTTGGAGAGAAGTGGCTTCTTTGCTGCCCTTCTTGACACCAGGCCATCTTCCAAAAGTCTTGGCCTCCCTGTGCGTGCAGATGCGCTCACACCTGCCTGCTGCCATTCCTGAGCAGCTCTGCACTGGTGGCACTCCGATCCCGCAGCTGAATCCTCTTTAGGAGACGATCCTGGCGCTTGCTGGACTTTCTTGGACGCCCTGAAGCCTTCTTAACAAGAATTGAACCTGTTTCCTTGAAGTTCTTGATGATCCTATAAATTGTTGATTTAGGTGCAATCTTAGTAGCCACAATATCCTTGCCTGTGAAGACATTTTTATGCAACACAATGATGGCTGCACGCGTTTCTTTGCAGGTCACCAGGTTAACAATGAAAGAACAATGATTTCAAGCATCACCCTCCTTTTATCATGTCAAGTCTGCCATTCTAACCCAATCAGCCTGACATAATGATCTCCAGCCTTGTGCTCGTCGACATTCTCACCTGAGTTAACAGATGATTACTGAAATGATCTCAGCAGCTCCTTTAATGGCAGCAATGAAATGCAGTGGAAAGTTTTTCTTTTTTCGTGATTAAGTTAATTTTCATGGCAAAGAAGGACTATGCAATTCATCTGATCATCTTCATAACATTCTGGAGTAGATGCTAATCGCTATTATAAAAACATAAGCAGCAACTTTTCCAATTTCCAATATTTATGTCGTTCTCAAAACTTTTGGCCACAACTGTAAAGTATGTGTGTGGGATAGATAGATAGATAGATAGATAGATAGATAGATAGATGAAAGAACAAACAAAAAAATAATATAATTAATGTTTATTTTTAAGATTAATCAAGATTATTGATACAACTTTCAACGTTTCTCTAAAATGATTAACTGTGATAATCATAAAGACTTTTATACAACATTCACGTATAAACACAAAGGGTCAGACGTTTCCAAGATACGGAATCAACCCTCCAGCCACATCGGCAGTCTCGGACATCGAGCGCTTACCTTCACCTTCACTCGACCTCCGTCTATCGCTCTATCTGCACCTGTGTGTCTGTCTCAATTCAATTCAGTTCAATAAGCTTTTTGTCTCTCTCTCTCTCTCTCTCTCTCTCTCTCTGAAAACTTTCTCACTACTTGACTTTAAGCACAATCAGTAGGTGAGAAAGTAATATTAATAGGGGTCTAGGAGAAATATTAGCTTTGTTTTGCGCTGCGTGGAGCTGTTGATCTGATGTGCTGGGATGGAGGCTCACCTGAGCGGTGAAGCCTGTCCTCTCTCACTCATCATCATGGGTGCAGTGTGAGCTGAGCTCCGGAGCCATGCTGCTGTGAGTAAAGGACAAGGAGATCACGCAGCAGCTGATCCAGTACGGAAAAAAGCTTTATTCTGTTACTCCTCTGGGCACAAAAACAACAACAACAACAACACCAGAAGTTAACATGTCACATCTCCCAACAGTTGTCCTGAGTGAGGAGAAACGTTCTGGCTTTGGGAAAGTAGTGGTGCAGTGTGAGAGAGGAAGAGGAGGCAGAAGTACACAAACCCAATACTCAAGTAAAAGTACTTGCCTAACAATGTACTCCACTGCAAGTAGAAGGAGCACTTCAAATGTTTTACTCAAGTACAAGCGGTAAGTACATGCTTTAAAAAGAAGAAAAGTGCAAGTACTCCGTGAGGAAACTGATTTAGGTATCTGACTGTCTGACTGAGTTTTTTCAACTAGAATGAAAGTATAAATGAATAATAAATAAATCAATGGAAATTCATCAGCTGTGTTCAGATTGTTTATAAGTTCATGAAATCTTGAAGGCATTACAAGAGATAGAATGTTTTGGGCAATTTTATTTAAAATTTCTAACATGATTATATGAATTATTTGCCTGGTTGGTTTAGACGCGGCGGGACAGAGCGGAGTGAGACCGTGTACGGTTCTAGACCAATGACATTATAGTCAGGATGCTGAATAATGTTGAACACGAGTTTTATGAGTTTTAGCCATTTTAATGCTATTTAGATTGGAAAATCGATGTGAAATTAATGTTTTTTTCATAAAGAAATGTAGTAAGGAGAAGTAAAAAGTATCACATACAGTACAGAGCAAAAGTTTGGACACCCCTTCTCATTCAGCGAGTTTTCTTTCTTGCGTTCTTTCTCGTGTTCTTCAGCCCAAACGCGTCTCTTCTGCTTGTTGCCTGTCCTTAGCAGTGGTTTCCTACTGTAGCAGATCTTCTAGCATGAAGGCCTGATTCACACCGTCTCCTCTTAACAGTTGTTCTAGAGACGTGTCTGCTGCTAGAACTCTGTGTGCCATTGACCTGCTCTCTGATCTGAGCTGCTGTTAACCTGCGACTTCTGAGGCTGGTGACTCGGATGAACTTCTCCTCCGCAGCAGAGGCGACTCTCGGTCTTCCTTTCCTGGGCCGGTCCGCATGTCAGCCGGTTTCTTTGTAGCGCTTGATGCTTTTTGTGACTGCACTCGGGGACATTTTTCAAAGTTTTCCCAATTTTTCAGACTGACTGACCTTCATTTCTTAAAGTAATGACGGCCGCTCGTTTTTCTTTACTTAGCTGCTTTTTTCTTGCCATAGTACAAATTCAAACTCTTTGAATGAGAAGGGGTGACCAAACTTTTGGTCTGTACTGTATAATTCACGAAATATCAAATATAATTATGCATATCGCATAGGATTTATAAAGTAGGTCCACAAGATATTTTATTTAAAGTGTAGCATGAGGGAAAGTCATAGATGGTGTACATCATCACTCTAAATATGAGGTGATTCAGATGCAGGGAGCACACAAGAGCGCTAAACAGCGAAGAAGCTGCATGGCGTCGTGGGGTCAGAGCAAAGAGGGAGACTGGGATGAGCTCCAGCTTGGAGCAGGTAGATAGTGCTGGAGGGCACAGCACTTACCAAATCACTATGGGGCTATTGTACTGAACAGTAGTGAGCAGAGCAGTGAGGAACAGGAAGATGGTTAAACAGCATTTGGTCCAGACAGGAACTAAACCTACAAGTGGGAAAAACCTCATGAGCATTCTACCTGAATGGAGAACAAAGGATTTTAAGGTACTTCTTTCATTCTAGAGCCAAACCAAGCACTAATAAAACTTCACATCTCCAGAACCAGATGCCGTATCTCAGACAAGCAGGTGGGACCAAAACCACAAAGCCAGCTACAATGAGAATTGCTGTTACACAGAACTCGACAGTGCTGATGACCTGCGACCCATCCTGCAGGGAGAATCTCCTCAGGGAGCTGAACAACTGACCCCAGCACAGAACAGCATGCTGGACGCAGTGGCAGACGCACCTGGAGTCGTCAGACAGATTCCACAAACACTTTCTGGGAGTTTTAGCTTCAGAGTGGACCTGCTTGAGGGTTTTGAGTGCTTCTTCAACAACAGAACAGTGAGCCGCACAAGAGCAGTATTATCACTGCCTCACCCCAAAAAACAGATTTAGGACTCTTGAAGAACGAGAGACCCGTGGCACTTTTATGCAGTGGGTATAAGATCTTATCAAAATGCCAAGCAAACTGAATTCATATGAAACGCTTTCGACAAGGTTGAGCATGACTATCTGTTTCACACATTTAAAGCTTTTAAATGAAGTGTTTTTATAGTGCCGGAAACTGAGTCAGAGGCCTTAATGTTGGATGTGGTCTTAGCTGTCCAGTCCGAATGAACAGAGCTGTCAGACAAGGATCCATGATAGTCTGGCGATAGAGCCACGGCACTGAGAGCAGGACTACAGAGACCATCAGTGAGTGGGGAAAATCACAGGGAAATCTGGTGTAGGCAGAATATGCAGATGACATAATCCTTTTAATTCTCCTGTTATCCTTGAACTTGAACTTGAACTTACCTGCATCACTTATTCTTGCAACCAGTTTGACCTACAATGTAACCCATGAAGTGGGTAAAGCAAGTGTAACTGCTGACCTCACTGGTCCTGTACATCCTGTATTGAAGTGAGTTTGCCTCACTCTCGTCGGCCCTGACTTGTTTTTTCTGTTTTTAGAGACATGGCAGCTAGAAATCTTGCAACTCCAATGTCAGTATTCCACAACCTTGCCGTTGCTTCCCCTTTTGACTTGTGCACTCCTGTCTACTAGAAGTAACGTCAGGTAGATTAAGGTCCTAAAGCACAGTAAGGTTTCTGAAGATTATAAAATTACATGGTGTTCTGACCTCAATATCATCTTCATCAATATCACCCTGGTTGAAGGACAAATGCAAGAGCTTTTTGGAGAACAGTGGCAGAGCAAAGGGAAACATTAACCTCCATGCTGTGACATCATCTCATTGGACCCAAACCCCTGGAGATGTTGATCAGGGAAGTGAACTTTTTCTGGACTGGACAGTCATACATCTGATTCTGCTGGAGAGACGTTAGGGCCTGATTGATCTTTTTTGTCTTGTCAAAGCCTTTATATAGATTACTTTAAAGAGAAGGGCTGTTGCCAATGATTTTTTCCCTTTTCCACCGCACTGAAGACTTGACCTATGGCAAACACCATTTTGTGTTGAAATTGAGTGAGGTGGACCTGACTGCTCCAACACCATTCTAATAGTCTGTGCTAAGAGCCTGGATGGACACACAACCCTTTCCAAGCATTAATCCACTGATCTAGTCTAGGAATGTATCATCCACATATAGAAGACAGACAGAAGGTATGGACAAAATTAAGTGTTTGAGGTCTGGAAATAACTTGAAGTCAACACAGGAACAATGTGTGGATGTGGTGGTGCTGATACAGAGACTGTTGGAAGATGTGGTCTGGGAGGATCCCGGGCATTACCTTGCAGGAAGGCAGCAGGCTAAAACATCCTCCTGTGTCCAGAAGGAGCTGTCCAACCAACGTTTGACATGATGTGGCAAGTTTACAGTGATGCTGCAACATGTCTTTTGTGATGTTTTGAGTTATACGCTCACTTAAAAAGTAGAAGAACATCACTGGGAGATGATGAGAGATCCGGAAGATCTTAATGAGCTCAACCCTGAGAAAATGTTGAAGCTGTTGAGCTCTCCTCACAACATGATCTCACTACATACCAGATTTGGCTTCTGTGGATTTCACCCTCTTCCCGAAGATGAAGATCCAGCCCCAAGTCACCATTTTGACACCATTGTGACAATCCAGCATGAATCACAGAAGGTGCTTGACGTGCTTTGAAAGGAAGACTTTCCTCTTGATACCGCCTCATACTAGCGAGAGGAAGGAGCATATTTGTCCTTAAAACACCACAATTAACACCATTTGAAAACATGCCTGCTGAAAGTGAACGTGCTGTGCAGAACCCGTGTCACGAGGCTGATGGTGACGGACTGTTCCTCTTGAGGATGCTGGAGATCCCGGCTACAGAAACGCGTACAGTTGAGCCACATCTACATTGTTGGATAGTTCACAAAGCCATGACATGTGGTGCACATGGATCTGACTGAGGTAGAGAGTCAGGACTGAACAGAGTGCTCTCAGTAACTCAGAGCTTCATGCAGATGGGTAAAAGTCACATGGGGAGGACTCTATACATGTCTGGGCCAAAGTACATTTCAAAGCCAACATCTGTCATTTTACTAAACCTAATAACAGGTCAGGCTATGCTAGCTTTCTGACTTACAAGGAAAAAAAATACATGCAGTGGGAACTCAGAATGCTGACAGAACTCTCACAGCGTTGGTAAAAGCCTGACTCAAAGATGAGTATGATTTTTTTTTTTTTTTTTAGGTGACTCACGGGTTGCCAGAGTTCTGTCACGGCACAGTTCGTGCTCTGTAGAAGCAAAGGATTTAAGGACTGAATTTAAAAAGAAGGGAAAAAATAAAGTTTTTTTTTATATTCTTATATTTTTATAGTGCAATGTTTGTCGTGGATATTAGTTTGTCGACACATTTAACGGAGAATTAACAGAATAAAGAATTTAGAATTTAGAATTTTCAGGTCATTCCCAAAGGAATGGAATAAGAAGTAAATATAAAAGTCAAATTATTTATTTTCCAATATCTATCTATCTATCTATCTATCTATCTGTCTGTCTGTCTGTTTGTTCGTCTGTTTGAAATTAATTCAATAAGCTCCTCTCTCTCTGTTTCCTTCTTTGTTTTTTAGTTTTTTTTCTTCTTTCTTCCTTCTTCGTCTCTCTCTCTCTCACACACACACACACACACACTCCTTCACTCTTCATGCATCTCCACACTTCCCGCTGTGTCTGTGGAACTTCAAAGTGTCACACAGAGACTCTGCGGTTCACGGCTTTGACTTTCACACAGAAACGCCGATGAGGGAGCGAATAATCTACAGTAAATCTTTATTTGTTGTTTCAAATGAACAATTTCTCACTAAGGTGTCTCTTTCAATTATATAAACGGGGCACTGAAGCCCAGATACATTATTCCACCACTTTACATTTATAAATATACGTTAAAATTTCCTCAAAATCGTATTACATTAGCTTTCTGTACATTCGCTGAAGATGAATCTCTGAAAACATTTAGCTTTTGTTAGTCTAATATCAAGACTTTGTATCAAGACTTTTTCTAATGTAAGATTTTTTTTTGTGCAGTTAGCTTATCCTGGCTAACTGACTAGCATGAGCGATCAACTTGTTAATATCATACCTGTAATCATGCAACATTAGCTCGAGTTATTCAGATATCAAGTCTTAGCAGTGAGGAGGTTTGCAGATAATTGCTGTGTATTGGATGTTAAAGGTGCCCTATGCTAAAAGCACTCGTGTGTGTGTGTGTGTGTGTGTGTGTGTGTGTGTGTGTGTGTGTGTGTGTGTGTGTACAAGCAATGTGAAGAAAAACATTTCCTTGCTTTTTTGTGTTTTTGCATTGATCAGTGCATAAACAAGCCAACTGAATTTCACCCTAATGTGACATCATATGAGAGATGAGGAAACCCTTCCCACGACTTCTTGTTCATTCAGCTCTACTGTCTACTGTACTGAAGGGGCGTGGCCCTGTAGTAGCTTTTTTTTGTTGTTGCATATTTGTCACACTAAAATGATTGAGATCAATACAGTTTTTAAGTGATTTTATTTATTAAGGGACAAAAGCTGTCCAAACCTACCTGGCCCTATGATTAGATATAATGGCCCCCCAAACCTAATAACTGGTTGTACCACCCTTCGCAGCAGCAACTGATAACTGATCAGTCTTTCACGTCACTGTGGAGACGTTTTGGCCCCCTCTTGTATACAGAATTGTTTTAATCTCGCCACACTTGAGGGTTTAACCCGGTTAAGGTCAGGCCACAGCATCTCGATCGGATTTACAGTAAGTGACTAGGCCACTGCAAAACCTAAATGATTTTTATTTTATCTTTTTATAGACACTGGAATGGCACATTTTGAGCTGGAATAAAGGTGTGTTTGAGATTTTTGTGCATTAACACACACACACACACACACACTGGGGGAGTTCTGAGATCTGTGTTAACTTGTTAAAGAAATCGTCATATACTGTAAGGGACCATAAAGAGAAATACAGTCAATGGTTAAACTTTTTTTTTTTAAACTGGCAGTCGAGCCAAAAAGGCAGAAGTCCTGGTGCTCTACAAACAGTAGTACAGAGGCCAGGACAACTGTGAACTAGAACAGGAAACAAAATCAGAACCAGAATAAGACATGCAGAGAAGCAACGTGTTGAGATCCAAGCTGCGTCCTGTTCCACAGCGGACATAAACAGTACTGAGTGTTAGAGGATGTCGGTTAGGGGCGTTAATTCCCCTCGATAAAATTCCTCCATTCGGGACCAACACTGTGACCAACACACTCAGTGTGTTACCATGGTAACTTAAAAAGCAGGAAAACTGTGGGAACGTGACTGAAATACAATAAGGAATTCATATATTTTAAAACCAGAACCCATATCGATACACAACATAAATACTATTCAGACTGGAGTAAAAGTTGTGCATGAACATCTTTTAATGGATTCTTGAGGTATACAGTGTCAATCCTAAAGAGATTAACATTGTGAGCTTGGCCAGAAGTGGACAAACAAAATTACCCATCAGTCATAGCAGCTCCCTGGAGCATTAAACAAACAAACTAACAACGTTGAGCTCACACCCTAATGGACCTGGCATCAATTTCTTGCAATATTATCAAAGCAAATGATCAAATCACATTTATTCAAGAGTTATACAACAAGGTCACTAGTGTATGCTTTAAAATGATATCAGTTTCTGTTTCGATAAATATTCAACATTTTATTTCAGCAATGGGAAATTTCCCCAGTACAGTAGAGCAAAAAAGTGCTCTTGTTACCATGGTAACGCCCAAAAGAAGCGATGTCAGCGTTGGTGACAATGCAGGGTGATCGGAATGGAGGGACCTTGTCAAAAAACTTCACTTAACCGACATTCCCTGAACAGGGAGCCAGTCAATCGCAGGGAAACACCAGTTAACCTAATCTGCATGGCTTTGTGGGAGGAAACCAGAGAACCCACCAAACTCCACGCACACAGACCAGAGGTGGGAATCGAACCCAGTACTCTTGATGAGAGGTGCAATGCTAACCGCTTCACCCCTGTGCCACCTTGACTATATATATATATATATATGATTATTTACTAATTATTTTTTCTTGTACTAATATTATGTCATGTTTTTTCATGCTCCAGTGAAGCACAGTGGCTGATGGGTAATCCTGTTTGTCTGCTCGCTCTCTATACAGTCGGAAACTTATTTAACATGGCTGACCACCCCGTACAGTCCACTTCACAGGGAACTAATAGGAGTACAGAACACATTGAGATATTTATATATACACACAGCTAATCACAAAAGACCAGCGAGTAATCATGACACACTAGGTACAATAGACAACCAATGAAAAAACAGGGGAGGAGCCAAAACAGAAAGTATGAAAATGTAAACAAGAATATGTGGTGTGTTCCGGTTGGCCTGTAGTTCCCTGTGAAGTACACTACACAGGGTGTTCAGCCTCAGGTCAAAGGGAAATATGAATGGTTTAGGGAACGAGTGAACAACAGAGGGGAAGTTGGAACGAAAAATTTCCCAACAGTCAGTGCATCTAAACCTAATATATTTATTAGCATTATTTCAAAGAGAAACATCATATTAATAGACACATTTACATTTTTATTTAATCACAAAATATTTAGTATTTTATAGGCTAGTAATCTCACGCACTCATCATCTATACTCATCATCATTATTTATCACAACCTTTGCATACCTGGGCCCGTATTCACAAAGCTTCTTAAACTAAAAGTCGCTCCTAGTGACGAAATTCTAAGAAAATTCTTAGAGTTATGAGATTTTCTTAGAATTTCTCCTTAAATTTAGGACTAAATCTTAGTCAAGATAATAAAAATGATTCACGCAACATCTTAGCCCTAAAAACAGCTCCTAAGGTAAAAATAGTTAAGAGGCTTAAGAGTTTCTATAGTAGAGGACAAAATGGTGGAAAGAAGAAATATTCTCCAAACACTGAACGTAAAGCTAAAAGTAAACGCTGCTTTTCTGTCCAATTTGGTTTTCTTGTTGTTTCACTTCCTTCCATCTCTCTTGGATTGTTGGCTACATACTGTACCCTCCAAAAGTGCAACTAAAATAGACTGTCCTGTCAATCATGTGAATTAGTGAAGCTTAGACATTTTGCTCCCATCAATCTGAAATGGATCACAAGTAATAAAATCAATATGGTAAATAAATGTATTGCAATAAATTGTAACAAATTGGTTGCTTTAAAAGTAAACACATTTTAAACATTTGGCTGTTTTAATGAACTATAACAGAAACTTGAAGTAGCCTGTAGTCATGGTTATACAATTTCATTACTTACAAACATTAGGATTTCACTGTCTGTTCTATTATCATATATTCTGTTTTCAGAAAGAGCGCATTTTAAAACCTTTACAAAGGACAGTTTAGTTTTTTTTAAATCAACCAATCACAGTCCTTGAACTGCTGCATCATTCCTAGCAACGGGGTCGACCACACCCCCTCATTGAGATAAAGGTTTTTGTACTTTCCTAGCTCAGAGTTTCTCTAAGAAGTTTTCTAATTCACGTTTAGTTTAAGACTCCCAGCTAGGGGCCTTCGAGTGGCGCAGTGGGTAAAGTTCTCGCCCTATCATCCGGAGATCGCTAGTTCGAATCCCGGGTGGTGCTGTAACCTCTCGCAGCCGGAGGTCTAGAGAGAGCTGATTGGCCGAGCTCTCTCAGAGGGGAGGGATGAGAGGTACCTAGTGCTCTGACATTAATCACGGCTCTACAGCCAGTCAGGGGCGTCTGTGAGCTCGCGCAGCGGAGGGAGCGGATAGCGCCGTCCTCCGAGTGTGTGACTCCGCCCCCAATGGCGCGCGAGCGAGCAGTTCGAAAAGATGCGGTCGGCTGGCGTCACGTGGTTCAGAGGAAACACGTGATAGTCTTCGGCCCTCCCGGCTGAGTGGTAGTAGTAGCCTTAATGTGGGAGCCCCCTAGTGACGGGGAGGAATTGGACGCGACTAAATTAGGGAGAAAATCGGGGAAAAATCCAAAAAAAAAAAAGACTCCCAGCTAGGAGTTTCTAGGCTAAGATAGGAGCTCTCTGAGAGAATTCTAAGAAGCTTTGTGAATACGGGCCCTGAAGTGTACTTTTAGTTCAACATGGCCATGATAAACATTCCTAACATCATAACTGAACGAATAATAAATCACACCTGATGCTAGTGAAGTTAGAATTCAATTTATCTACAAGAGCACTGCGACTAGCACCATGAACGGACCGCTAGCGATCCGAGCTCTCTGTATCCTTTTGTTTTTAAAACAACATCTCGACCCAGCGATTTGACTCATCAGTTTCGGGCCCGTGTGAGAGCTCTGGGCCGTCACTCGCTGTGAAAGCCATCTTCCTGGCAGACTCTACATTTCCGAGATTGAAAAGCAATGACAGAGACGTTCATCATGAAGACTCAAGGTTTTTGGAAACCGACCAAACGTTACGTGTCTTTCCATCTGTTAAGTGATGAGATTGCTGTCCTAGCGAGGAAAGATACATTAAATACAGCCGGGAGAGCTGAGAGTCATAGCAACGAAAAGCTGAAAGACATGAGGAGGGAGAGAGAGAGCTGCGAAGCAAACAGGCAATTAATAAAGAAAGAAAATGGGAAAACAAAACAAAAAAAACGAGTCTGGCTGTTATTCCCAGGTGTGTATGAGAACAAGTGGAACGACAGAGCAGCTGGTGAAAAGCAGAGGTGGGAGGGAACTGGGTACATTTACTTCGTTGCTGTCCTTAAGGACATATTACATCACCACAGCCGTGTGTAGTTTTTAAAGCGGTAATTTGAGTTTCCTCCAGGTACTCCGGTTTCCTCCCACAGTCCAAAGACATGCAGATTAGTATAATTCCCAAATTGTCCATAGTGTGTGTGCTGAATGTGTGTGTGTGTGTGTGTGTGTGTGTGTGTGTGTTTTGAAAGAGGCACCAACCGAAGCAATGTAATGGCTACATAAGAAGGAAAGAAAATTGTGGTTGGGAGAGAAAAAGGACGGTCAAGAAAGGAAGGACAGAGAAAAGGATGGAAAAGAGGAACAATGAAAGCAAAGAAGGAAAGAAAACTGAAAAGGAAAATTAAATCAATTCGACCCAACAATAAAAGAAAAGATAAAAAACCTTAAATGAAAACTCAAAGAAATAAAGCAGAAATATAATAAAGAAATTTAAAAAATAAAAAAAGATTGATGGATGGAGAGAAGAAATTGCTGACAAGGAACAAAGATTAAAAAAGAGTAAATAGGATATAATAAAAAGGAATGAGATATGATAAAAAATAATAAAAAAGGAATATATGAAAATAAATCAGTCAATAAGAGAAAGAAAGAGAAAAGCAAGACTAACCAGAAAGAGGCAAAGTGGAAGGATTGAGAGAGGAAATGGGTGACAAAGAACGAATAGGGCAGAAGTAAAGAGAAGAGAAGAAAGCAGAAAGCAAGGAATAGCAAAAAGACAGATAATGTAAATACTGTAAAAGACGGGAAAGAAGAAAAAGAAGAGAAACAGCACCCTCTCTCTCTTTTCTGCCATTCTCACTTTTTTATCTCAATCCATTTAAACTGATGATCAACGCTGACAATTATTTCTTCCACACTAATACATTCAACATGATTATTTTTCTCCCTGTCGTCATGTTTATAGACATTCAGACATGTCTGATAAAAAATGTAGAGAGAGAGATTTCCTCCTTTCTTTCCTTCTGTTATAATTTGTGTTAAAAATCTTGCCATGTCCAGCAGATAAAAATGTTTTTTTGTTTGTTTGCTTACAGAAATCAGTGACAATCAAGTGTTTTTCTCCCCATGTGATAATCGTTAGCTAAACTTAGCGTGCCACATGAATGTCTCGTGTCCAAAAATACATAAAAATGTAATTGTAAAATTGTAATAAAATAAATTACAAAAGCAAAGTTTAATAAAATGATTGTGATCTAGCAAGCCACTGTAGATTTTTGTTGATTTGCCAATAAAAGAAACAGGGAAGGACTTTTACTGTAGTGTCGCTAAAAGATTTATTAGCATGGTTGTTCGATAATTTGTTAATTTTTTGAAGGTTTTAATGTGTAATAATCCATTTCTTTACGCATTTTGTTTGTTTGATTTGTATATTTGAATGTTTAATGTTTAAATGTTGAACATTTTCTATATTTTTTTATATTTAGCAATTTGTTATATAATTTGTGCAGTTTCATAAGTGTGCTTTATTTAATTGAAGCACATTTTTGAGCAAATTGTTTAATTTAGACACTTTATACTATAATTTTCTCATTTGCTTAATTTCAGCATTTGTGTAATCTTATACAATATGCTAGTTTTTGTAAAGGTTTATTTATAAATGTTTTTTTTAGCATTTTGTTACATATTTTTTAATTTGGAAAAAACAAACTTTAAATTATTGAATAATTTGCTTACTAAAAATTATGTTATTGTGTACTCAAGATTTAACATTGTGTATTTTATATTGTAACATTTCAGCTGTGTTTTCCTTCTTTTTAAATTTGTTTTGCAATTTGTTTGTTTTATACATTATATTTTAGTACTTTAGTACATTTTAGTATTTGTTGTGTAAAATTTTTCATCCTTTTTTTGTCTCATTCATTTATTTTATTAGAACATTTGTGCAATTATTCATTTTTTAACATTATGATGCTTAAGTCGATTTTAAAAGCTCTTATTCTAAAAATGTTTTAATTTACTAGTCATTTTTTGTATAATATGTAAATTTTCATAACTATGTAATAATATTTCATTTTCTTTGTTCGTTGTGTCACATGTTCCTTTTAGACACCTTACATTGTAGTCATTTACTAATTTACTTATTTTAGCATCTTGAGTTGTTAATTATTTACTATTTTGTCTTATAGTGTGACATTATTATGCAATTAGTTTATTTTAGAAAGTTTTTACTGTTTAATCTTTCATATTTTTGTTTCTGATTTGTGTCATTTGTATTTTAATATGTTCTTATATAGGTTTTCTTTAATTTATGGCAAATTTTGTAACTGAGACAATTTATAATTTTAGTATTTTGTTGTATAACTTTTAACACTTTTATCGTGGTGATTTATTAATTTATTAAAT
The DNA here is from genome assembly GCA_013621035.1 of Clarias magur. Classification (NCBI taxonomy): domain Eukaryota; kingdom Metazoa; phylum Chordata; class Actinopteri; order Siluriformes; family Clariidae; genus Clarias; species Clarias magur. The sequence goes on along the minus strand of QNUK01000887.1, from coordinate 157,948 downwards.
TTAGTTATTGTATGTTAAAAAAATTAAAATAAAAAAAAATTCTTATGTAATGTTTTATTTTTGGCTTTTTGTTGTGTGATTCCCAATTTTCACAACTGTAACAGGACTTAAAGGACTGTGTAGTTCCAAACCTTCATGCTAGACTTTTTTGTTGTAGTATTTTAATAATTTGCTGCAGTTTAGCTAGTGTGTAATTAGGCAGTATATTAGCAGTTTATTTTATGTTCTTATCGTGCATGTTGCTTATTTAAAAAAATAATTGTGTAATAATTTTGTTGTAATTTGTTTACTGTGACATGTTTGTGTTACTGTATCTTTCATTTTTATCAATTTATTGGATTTTTTAAAGCTGTGCAATATTTCATGTTAGCAAATTATTAATGCTTGTTGATGATATAATAATTTATTGCATTTTATTCTGTAATCTTACATAGTAATTTTCTGTTAAGTTGTTTTTACTATTTTGTTGAATTTTTAGACATTTGTACATTATTGTTTTTATTTTATGTAACTTTAGATTTTTTTTAAAGAATGATCTTACTGTGTTTTATTTGGTTTTTAGCAAATGTTCTGTAATTTTTAGATTTTCCTGACTCTGAAATATTTCACTTTAGCAGTTTGTTGTGTAAAATGTTCATTTTAACATTTCTTATTGTAGTAATTTACTACTTTTTAGCATTTTACTTTGGGATTCACTAATTTTGACTTGAACTTTTCTGTGAAAGTTTATTTTGCCAAGTATTGTGTAATGTGTCTGTTTTTAGCTAGTCTTTCTGTACAGTACTTTTCACCACTTTATGCTCACATTCTATAATTTAAATTTTTTTCTCAACTAAAATAAAAATCAGTCTTTAATAAACACACTGGTGATTGAAATTAATTATACATCTAAGAAATACGTCTATGAAATATGAAAACGTTAAAAAATAATAACTCTCAAAATGTAATTATGTTAACAGAGTTTTTATTTGCTTACTAGATTATGATGTAATAAGCTATAATAATATCATAACTACATAACTGTTATGAACAGTGTATTGACAGGTTTTTATTAACTTCTATAAAAACCTAAATGAGTTTATAGCAATCTAACGGTGATGCTCCAAATAACTTTGAGGTTATTTAGGATCGCTGTTTTCACGGGAAGGTTCGGAGCTGGTGTTATATGAGCACACTGTTCCCTAGTCATGTACAGATGGTGAAGAAAGGGTTGGTGGTTGTGTTTTTTTTTTTTTTTGTCTTTTTTCATTCTGCATGGTCGTGTAGCGTGGTCCGCTTCTCCGTTAATGCACTCTGAAGTTCAGAGGTCAGACTGAGATGTCGGGTTCATCTTTCATCCTCATGAAAGGAACAAGGTTGGGACAGTGCCAGAGGGTTCAGAGGGATTCGACCCCAAGGGATCTTTTGTGCTTGAAATTGACTGTCTCCGGTTCACGAAATTCATCAAACGGCAGTAATTTGCCACTGGCATTCTGCGTTTCTCTTAATATTCACTCATCACGAGTTGATATGAATGCATTGCTTTAAATTAACTTCATTTGTCAGTTTCTCCCTGTATTTAGTTCTCCTAGGAACCTGCTAAAAAGCACAAGTTTTTTTAGAGCAATTTGGAAATGAGCCTTCCAGAGAGAGAGAGAACTGCTTAGATTATTTTATCTTAAGATATTCGAATCCATTCACACCACAGTGCCGTTTAATTCTGGATCCTGATTGGTCACAAAGGTGTTGATTAATTCTGCATAGTGCAGGTTTATTTTAATTCACTCGTTCTAATGAACATGTTTACTTTTCTATAGTAACAGCTCATTCTGTAGCATTAGTGGAAGGAGTCTCCAGTTTCAGCACCATGCAGGGTTCAGAGGTAAAGCTGTAACCTTTGATGTTTCGCTTCTTTATTGATTCCAGCAACTTGACAAGCTGCATTTTTTTTTACTTATAAACTTGGGTGAAGTAGTGAAGGGTTTGAGTTGAGATGTATGGAATACCGAATGGATCCGGAGCGCCGCACACAGCTGGAGCTGGTAGGTGACAGGGTTAATCCGGAGGTTGATGCGGTATGGTTCGATGAATCTTGGTGACAACTTTCTTGATTCTGTCTGCAGTGTAGGTTTTTTGTTGATAGCCATACCTTGTCACCTACTTAGTACATTCGTCCCGGTGGGTGTTGACGGCGATGTTGCAGAGTGTATCGGGTGTTAGCATGTTGAATGGTGTCGTTTGCTTGTCTCCAGAGCCGTCGACATCGGCAAACAAACTGTTGGGCCAACGGTACTTCAACCTCTGGTTCTTGATGGTCGAACATCGGAGGTTGGAAACCGTAGCATACCTCGACTGGGCTTAGGTTGGTGGCAGAGGAGGTGTGGAGGTTGTGAGACAGCTCAGCCCAAATGAGGTAGCGGGCCCAGGAGCACTGGTGATCAGCGATAAAGCATCTCAGGTAGCACACCAGTTGTTGCTTGGTCCGCTCCATCTGACTGCAGTATGACAGACTGCAGGTGGAATTGATCAGACGGCAGAAGGCCTTCCAGAACTAGAACGTGAACTGGAGCCCCCTGTCCGAGATGATGTCCTTTGGGAGCCCATGCAGACGGACTACTTGCTCTAATATCAGCTCGGCTGTCCTTTTAGCTGACGGGAGACTGGAGAGGGCCACCAGGTGAACAGCTTTGGAGAACCGGTCGACGATGGTGAGGATGGTGTCTTTTCCTTCAGAAACCGACAGGCCCGTGATGAAGTCAATGGCAATGTGTGTCCAGGGCCAGCGGGGAACCAGGAGTGGTTGAAGATCCCCTGGCGATGGTCGGTTGTCGTCCTTGGACCTGGCACACACTGGGTACGCCTGGACGAACTCGTCAATGTCCTTCCTCATATTGGGCCACCAGAAGGCGCGTTGAATAAAAAGTAGGGTGTGCCGCTTTCCCAGGGTGTCCAGAAAGTGGGGAGGAGTGTCCAGGTGTCGGCCAGACGGCACACCTGCCGGTTTGGTCTCCGCAGCTTGTGCCTGGCGAACCCTTGTTTCCAAGTTACAACTGAGTGGTGTGAGGATTTGGTGGGTGGCAAGACATGCGCAGGGTCTGCCCGGGGGACGTCTTCCCCGTGTTGTTGTGAGAGGGCATCAGTCTTGGTGTTCTTGGACCCCGGACGGTATGACAGGATGATGGGCGAATCAGAGCGGTTAGTGGAGCTGCAACGGTACTGTAGTCCCGGATAAAGCGGCGATAGAAGTTGGCAAACCTGAGAAATCGCTGGAGTTGTTTAAGAGTCTTGGGTAGGGGCCAATGACTCACAACTTCCAGTTTCTGTGGGTCCATGGCCACACCCTGGGACGAGATGACAAAATCCAGGAATGTGGTGGAGCGCTCGTGAAAAGCGCACTTCTCTAACTTACAGTACAGCTGGTGGGCAAGCAATCTCTTTAGAACCGCTCTGACGTGCTGGATATGTTCGTTGATGGTTCGGGAGTAGATGAGGATGTCGTCGAGGTAGACGAACACCCAGCGGTCTAACATGTCACTGAGGACGTCATTAATAAACTGTTGAAATGCGGCAGGTTCGTTGCAGAGACCAAAGGGGATGACCAGACTCTCGTAGTGTCCTGTAGGGGTGATGAAGGCCGTCTTCCCCTCATCGCCCTCTCTGATGTGCACCAAGTTGTAGGCACTTCGGAGGTCCAACTTAGTGAAGATGGTGGCACCAGAGAAGGCATCAAGGGCAGAGTTAGTAAGAGGCAGTTGGAGTCGTTTCTTTATTGTGATACTCCTCCATCACCTGCATCTCGGTGTTGGATAGTGAATAGAGGTGGGCGCGGGGTGGTATGGCGCCTGGCTGAAGATCGATTGCCAGATCGTCTGGGCGATGAGGATGTAGGTGGGTGGCGCTGAAGAAAACTTCAGCCAGGTCCCGGTAGTCTAGCTGGATGTTGTCTGTGTCGACATCGGGGGCCTCGGGCTCCCTAGAGCACATCCCAGCCTCGCCTCATAGGCAGAGTTCTCTGCAGGTCGGCCCCCACTGTAGAATCCGATTTTGGGTCCGAGATCGTGGTGGTGTAAAACTGAATCTGCTCCTGATGCTGGTTGATGATGAGGGTGATGGGCTGGGTTTGAAAGGTGATGGGGCTGGAGGAAAGGGGCAGACCGTCTACTGATGTAATGGTTACGGGCTGGGATAATGTCTCGATTTTTACCCCCAGTTTTTTGGCGTATGAAGAGTCAGTGAAGTTACCTGCGGCCCCTGAGTCGACGAACGCGCTACTTCCCACCCGTTTGTGGCCAAACTGGAGGTGTACTTTTACCCTGAAACGGGAATCATCAGTCAGGGTGGTGGAGAGGGAGATGGAACCCGGTGATCTAATTTCTCACTGGGACTGCGTGTTTCCCGGCCACAAAGGACAGATGGCTCGATGTTGTGCGGCGGATCCACAATATGCGAAGAGCCCCTCCCTAAAATGGCATTCCCTCTTCTGCAGCGGTTAAGGAGGCACGCCCTAATTGCATAGGTTCCCCGGCTCCTGTGTCAACCACGGCGGGAGGCGGAGTACCGACGGTTCTGGTAGGTGCAGCAGTGAATGAGGAGTGGGCTTCTGAAACTGGAGCATGAGAGAAGAAGGGGGTGGTACAAGGTAGTGACGTCGTGATGGGTGGCAGGGAACGAGGAGCTGGCTTGGGGCGAGCGAGCAAATGTTGGTCGATCCGGAGGGCGAGTTGGATTAAGCCCTCCAAGGTCGTTGCGAGATCCCGCAATTTGGCTCACGACATGCCGCGAAATCCCTTAAGCAACATTCGGGAATTTAAATAAATGTGTTGTGCTTCACTGAATATCCGCCAGATGGCGCATGGGGGGACTTTATCTAAAAGCCAGTCCAAGTACAACAAAGAATTGTGTATAATTAGTTATCCTAAAACAATATTGTTTCCAATGCTGAAGCAAACATTAATTTTATTTAGTTTTACAATAATAATATTTTATGATGAATGTGCGTTTATCTGCCTCATATATATGTTCATAATGATGAAAAGAGAAGCCCTAAACTGTGAGGCGCCGTATACGGCTTAAATCAAACTTCACTCATGCACACACACGTGACACACTTGCATACACATATATGAAACAGTTACACATCTATATATACTACTAACTGCTCACACAACTACATATGAAATGCGCGCGCACAGACACCTATGAGACACGCGCACATATACACAAACTCTCCGTGCACACACACACCTATGAGATGCGCGCACATATACAGTAATTATGCGAATGTCCTGATTCGTGAATATGTCAACATGTCTTCGTTAAAACGTAAAAATGTATCGCGCACCATCAGAAGACATGAAAAAACAAATGTAAACATGAATTGCTTCAGGCTTTTTATAAAAATAATCATCTGGATTTGTTGCTGTTTGTGTCCAGCATTGAATAATTATTTCATCCATTATTTGACCACGGCTGGAAATAATAGCTGGAATGTGATTGTGGATTTATGACTGAAATAAAGCTGCGTGCGTGAACCCGCGGCTCGTACTTTCACTTTACAAAAGGTGCAGACGTTCTCCCCCAGAAAGTCATCGCCTCTTGCAATAATGCAGATCAAACATACGACACCAGACCATAAATAAAAAGGAATATTTAAGCATATACTCAAAATGTATTTCACTTACATATTACAGACTAAAACAAGGAAAGTAGACGTGCAGTCCAGGAAGGAAACGATGTGAATATATTCAGAAAATGTATAAATTACACTCAAAGTATCAAATCCAGCTATGAAGTCTGATTTAATTGATATCATTAAACATTTTATTTGTTTCTATATATGTTTATGGTTTGCTGGTGAAATATATTTTAGGCAGAGACGTCTGCTCGGGCTTGTTTACTCTTTTTAAACTCCTCAATTCTGCCAATTCCCCCATCAGTGAAACCGGTTTGATAAGTTCACACCTATCATGAATGAAAGGTGAGAAGAGGGATGACAGTAACTGGGGGTCTGCATGTGTTCACCTCGGAGCGCGCGGTCACGTTGTATTCAACAGCTAGACTAAAACAAAAACAAAATCATGTTTGCTTCAGCATTGGAGACAATATTGTTTTAGGCTAATTTTATTAAAGATTATACACTTTCGTATTCGTTGTTGTACTTCGACTTTTTGCCCACGCGTGTGCATCTTTAAATTTGAACAGAAAATAATAATGGGCTGGTAGGCAAGTTATTTTTTCATGTAACTTAAACGGTTGAATGAAGTTAAATATACAAAAGAAATGAATAATTGTGTTAGCTTTACATTTGAGCACTCTTCTTCATCGTATATACTACCATATCATATATGTGTGTCTAATACTGTTTTATTCAGATTTTACATTACATGCAGTTTGTAATTTACTTACAATTGTACTTTTAAAATGTTCCCTATACGCAGGACTTTAGATGGGTAAACGAAACAAGAGTATGTGAGAGTGCTTGTGATGATACGCACGGGACGACCTTTCCGTTTGGAGATGGCGTGAGATTATTAATTAACAATTTAAATGGAAACAAAAGGAAACTGAAAACACAAACGCGAGAACGGACGGGCTCTGGAAACTAAAGCAAAAACTTGTATCTTCTCGGGGCTTATGCCCTTATTTTTTTGAGAGAGAGAGAGAGAGCGGGGGGTTGTGGCAGTAGTAAACTGAGCGCGCACGCTGAACTGTTGCTCAGTCTGTCTGGCAGTCGCGTGTATAAGTGGCCGCGCCGGTGGCTGTTCAGAACTCCGCGCGGTAGCAGCCTGTGGATCCGCCCATTCTGAACAGTTTAAACGCGACTCTGCCCCTCGCGCCACAGATACTTTGTGTAATTCACATCTTTACTGAATATGTTCAGATTTAGTAAAATAACGACAACAGTTTCCTTCCTAGACATTTTATATGAACTGAAGCTCAGCACGTCTTCTTTTCTAGTTTTAATCTGTAATATTTAAGTGAAATATATTTCGCGTATTTGCCTAAATATTCCTTTTTAAGGACAGGTGTATTACAAAGTAAAGATCTGTTATTCAGTTCGTGTTAACTATGCGAATGTCCTGATTCGTGAATATGACAAACGTAAAAATGTGTCGACATTGAGCGCCATCAGAAGACACGAATGAACCAAAAATCTATAGATTTTTGTAAATATTCTTATATTCACACAAAGTGCTTCGGGCTTTTTATAATAATAAACATAATGTTTTCTTGCTGTTTGTGTTTGTGTCCAGCAAGAATAATAATAGCTGGAATGTGGATTTTATGTGAATGTATGACTGAAATAAAGCTGTTCATCGGCGTGCATGAACCCCGATTTGTCCGTCAACTTTCACTTTACAAAAGGCAGCGTTTTGATCAAAAGGCTGATAACCCCGTTCGATTTATCGATAAAAATGCAATAAAGTCATTGCATCTCACAATAATCCAGATCAAACACAATACACATGTCCTTTAAATAAAAAGGAATATTTAAGCATATATGCGAAATACATTTCACTTATTATTTCACAATATTACAGATTAACACAAGGAAAGAAGACGTTCTGAGCTCCAGTACAACGTGCTGGTGAAATATATTTTAGGCAGAGACGTCTGCTCGGTCTTGTTCCTTCTTTTTAAACCCCTCAATTCTGCCGTTTCCCCCATCAGCGAAACCGGTTTGATAACGTCACACCTATTGTGAATGAAAGGTGAGAAGAGGGATGACAGTAACTGGGGGTCTGCATGTGTTCACCTCGGAGCGCGCAGTCACGTTGTATTCAACAACTAGACTAAAACAAAAACGAAATCATGTTTGCTTCAGCATTGGAGACAATATTGTTTTAGGCTAACTTTTAATAAAAATTATACACTTTTGTATTCTTTGTTTTACTTTGTCTTTTTTTTCTATTTATTTAATTATCATTTTAAATATTTATCAACAACATCCATCCATCAATGCAGTATTGTTATCGATAAATCGCATGCGTTCATCACCTTTTGATCAAAACGCTGCCTTTTGTAAAGTGAAAGTGTGAGCCGCGGGTTTGAAATGAATTGTAGATTAATTTTAAAGCACAATCTCATTTCATTATTATAAACATAATTTATGAATTACACTCGAATGGGCGATAGAGCTCTGATTAGACTACATCTACTAGTAAATAGGCTCAACATCCCGGAGCCCAAGCTTCATTTAAAGAATTAAAAATAATAATTAACAAATATTGTAAGTAAACAACAGTAGCACAAGTTAAAAAAAAATATTTAGACTCTAAATAGATGCCGAATTATTTTCGAAGGTGTGCCAGCTGGCGCTATTCTTATATTGCTCTTTGTCACGGTGTAAATCGGTCAGTGACAACCCCGTAAAATTCCACGTACTGTAAATAGGTAGAGTACAGTACTGTCCATCTGTATGAATTAACCGAGATGCCCACCCCCGTGAAAATGGCGAATTCAGGGAAAGGCTCCTCCGTGAGAGGTTTGGTCCGGACCACTGAGCTTCTACGGATTCTAAAATTGACATTGTTACTGTTTTTTAATACCTGCAGTGGAAGAGTCTGAGAATTTATTTACCATAACCTTTGTTGTATTGTTTTTAATCACTATACACAACCTATGATTTCACCTATGCTATTTTACAAATGGAATATTTTTATGTTACACGCTAAAACTGCTGGGTTAAATGTTAACGTGCCGGGTTATTTTATCTATTTATTATTATTTAGTAGATTGCCTGTTAGAAATACTCCAAATGAAATGATTTCATCTGTTTTAATTACTGCAGAGATAGCTGCTATACAGGTGAAACTCGAAAAATTAGAACATCATGCAAAAGTTCACTTATTTATGAGATAAACTCATTACATGCAAAGCAAGATAGTTCAAGTTGTGACTTGTGATAATTGAAATGATTATGGCGTACAGCAGGCAGCACGGTGGTGTAGTGGTTAGCACTGTCGCCTTGTAGCTCCAGGGTTCTGGTTCGATTCCCAGCCAGGTTCAATCCCGTCTCTGTGTTCATGGAGTTTATATGTTCTCCCGGTGCTTGGTGGGGATACTCCGGATTCCTCCCACAGTCCAAAGACATGTAGAATTAGGTTAATTGGCATTCCCAAATTGGCCCTAGTCTGTGTGCCCTGTGATGGTTTGGCACCCTGTCCAGGGTGTACCCTGCCTTGTGCCCTAAGTCTCCTGGGATAGGCCCACATGACCCTGAATACAGGATTAAGCGGTACAGATGATGAGTGAGTGAGATGTCGTACAGCTCATGAAAACCCCAAATCGATGTTCGGTCTCATGTCTCTCATCTTTCTCTTGGCAATGCCCCATACATTCTCTATGGGGTTCAGGTCAGGTGAGTTTGCTGGCCAATCAAGCACAGTAATCCCACGATCACTGAACCAGGTTTTGGTGCTTTTGGCAGTGTGGGCAGGTGCCAAGTCCTGCTGGAAAATGAAGTCAGCAACCCCATAAAGCTCGTCTGCGGAAGGAAGCATGAAGTGCTCCAAAATCTCCTGGTAGATGGCTGCGTGGACGTAATGAAGCACAGTGGACCAACACCGGCAGATGACATGGCTCCCCAAATCAACACAGACTGTGGAAACTTCACACTGGACTTCAAGCATCTTGCAGTGTGTGTGTGTGTGTGTGTGTGTGTGTGTGTGTGTGTGTGTGTGTGTGTGCCTCTCCATTCTTCCTCCAGACTCTGGGTCCTTGGTTTCCAAATGAGATGCAAAAGTTGCTCTCGTCAGAAAAGAGGACTTTGGACCACTGAGCAACAGACCAGTTCTTTTTTTCTTTAGCACAGGTAAGACGTTGTTTGTTGTTCAGGAGCAGCTTGACAAGAGGAATACGACGTTTGAAGCCCATGTCCAGGATCCGTCTGTGTGTGGTGGCTCTTGATGCACCGACTCCAGCCTCGGTTCACTCCTTGTGAAAGTCCCCAACACTTTTGAATGGCCTTTTCCTGACAATCCTCTCCAGGCTGCTTGTGCACCTTTTTCTTCCACACTTTTCCCTTCCACATAACTTTCTATTAATGTGCTTTGATACAGCACTTTGGGAACATCCAGCTTCTTTTGCAGTTACCTTTTGAGGCTTTCCCTCCTTATGGAGGATGTCAGTGATGGTTTTCTTCACAACTGTCAGGTCAGCAGTCTTTCCCATGATTGTGCTTCCTACTGAACCAGACTGAGAGACCATTTAAAGGCCCAGAAACCCTTTGCAGGTGTTATGGCTTAATTAGCTGATTAGAGTGGGACACTTTGAGCCTTGAATATTGAAACTTTTCACAATATTCTAATTTTCTGAGATTGTGGATTTGGGGTTTTCATGAGCTGTAAGCCGTAATCATCTCAATTATGACAAGTCACGGCTTGAACTATCTTGCTTTGCATGTAATGAGTCTATCTCATATATTAGTTTCACCTTTTAAGTTGTATTACTGAAATATCACCTCTATATGCAGTTTTGTCTTGTAACAAAAACGCTTGCTTTGTAATCAAAGAATGATCGGATTTTCCATCTATTTATATTTCTTCAAACACATTCTTCTTCTACATTTTATAATAATCTTTTTTTTGACTGAACGACCTTACCTAGTGCTTGAAAAATCTTGTTAAGTTTAGCCCTTCACTCATTTTTTGGTCGAGCTCCACTGACAGGACGAGTGCAGAATAAAAGAGTATTTCTCCACTCAGGTGTGCACTTCAGATTCTGTGATTAGCTGAAAAACAGGACGTTTTGAGTGTAAATGTTAGCTGGTGTTTACCGCTGTGCTGCATATTCTGTTTTACATTAGCAACTTAAATTACATCAGTGATCATGATGAATTAGCTCCTTTTAGCTAGCTAGCAAGTCTTGAGCTCAAAGCTCCAATCAAGAAGTCCTGGCTCAAAGCTCCTGATGGGGGTAAAAATCAATATATCTGCACAAATTATTTAACTCCCTTTTAACATTCTACAGTAAACTTACATGCTAGACCACTCTGAGCAAGCATTCAATGGTATAACTCAAGTTCTTTAAATTCAATCAAACTCATGCACCTTCAAACCTGTTCAACAGGACTCTATGGCACAGTCATATACATGAATATATGATGAGCAGAACCATGAGGTCCTGTAATCATTTCTTCACTTTAGTTCACTGTTAAAGTTTTGTACTAATCGTCTTGTAATTATGTTCTATTTAAACAGGTTTAATCCAGGCTTCAGTCGCGTACGTCACCAGTGTGACTGTGAGCTGCTATGCCTCTGACACTAGACACTACAATAGGTGTTGCTTGACTTGGATCAAATGTTTTTCTATCAGTGGAAACTGCGTGAATTATATAAAGCAATGAGCAACATGTTAACAGGAAACGGAATGATGGACTTGATTACAAGGATTTTGGATTATTTAAACTGGTGACAAAACTCAACCATATGAAATCGAGAGAATCAGAACAGAAGAGTAAGCAAACAAATAAACAGAAAAACCATAAACAGGGCTGGACAGAATTTAAAAAAGACCCCAAAATTAAAAGAAGATTCATGCAACAAACTGGTAGGAAGACAGAGGACATGTTTTACATTTTTGGAGAGTTTGCTGACAAAATCCTCATGCAATCAGGTGAGGTGGATCATGTGTACTGGAAGTTGAAGTCCTCGGTGGCCGTGCTTGCATACTGTGAAGTTAGGAGCAGATTCCAGTGCACTCTTTTTGCATGATATGGGTATATCCACGGCAGATCAGTTCTTTATCTGCAAAAAAAAAGATAGACAATTATAAATTTGCTGTACATTTATTATTATACAATACAAAGGACACTTAAAGCAAGGAACTTTTCACCCATGGTGTTAAATTCAACAAAGAAAAGTTGTTCAATCGTTAAAAGATTTTTTAAAATAAAATATTCAGTAATTATTGGTTAAATTAATGTACAAAATAGGGCTTGGTTTATTTATCTTTTTTTTTTTTTTACTTGTTTGGTGTTGTGGTTGATTAATTTTTTTGTTGTTGTTGTTGTTCACTATTTTAAATAATTGTAACTAACAGTAACTGGGTTTATCTAAAAAAAGAAACTAATGTGTTTTGGAGGATAATGAAGAATTAGACTAATTTTAGAAGAAAAAGATTAGTCTGAATATAATTGAGCCACGATATGATCACTTGTAGTAATATTTTGGGCTGTTTTATTTATATATTTTTTGAGTTGGTGGGGGTTTCAAAGTGATCTGGCAACCCGTACAAGCACAGAGTAGCGTGTGCATGAGAGGGAGGGTTTGAGCGATCGGAAATACAATTTGCACAAAATTCATATTTGTCCCTCAGGAATGAGGTCCAAAGATATAAACGTCAGTAAACCTGTATTTCACACTAAGATGGTTAAAGTTTGCAATTAATCTGCAGGTGACATTCGCTCCAAACCACCAGGGTGACAAGACTGAAGTTTAAACATTGTGTTTTTGAAGTGGTTTAGCGCAGATTTGCTAAAGTTATAAAATTTTTTAGATTTATACATTATTAAATGATCAGTTTAAAACATATTCACGTTTTAAGTTATTTTATGTTCTTATATTCTACTGGCTTTAATAATGATGGTTGTTTTTGCTACATTATCTTTATTTCCTTCTTTCATGTCCCTTGAGGGTCTCTGTATTAGGTACTGTATGTTAATAATCAACCAATAATTGTTTGTCAAGAATTTAATTGATTAAACACGTCTTCGCAAAAAAAAAAAAAATGTTTGTGTTGCATAATGTTTCTCACGTGTCTATTAAATTGTTAACCACAAGAGGGAGCACTTGCAACTTTGCCGATGTGCAGTGCTGGACGTTGTACTTTTATCAGACTTGTTTTTAAATGAAGAGACAGAGACGAGCTGGGATTTCTTGGACTGTCTCATTCTTATACTCATACTTGTCCTAATACTGTATGTTCGGTACTACTGGTTAGGAACAATGTGTAAAAAAAAAAAAAAATGCAACATTAATCTGTACCTCTCAAATAAATAAATAAATAAATAAATAAATACTTAATAAATAAAATAAATACTATGTAAAAATGTTTTTTTTTTATTTTTTTGACATCCACATGGAGAGCCAGATGTTTGAGGACTGGGTTAAAGGCGGTGCCTGCTGAGAAATAATGTGAAGCACCATTTGAAACCTGTTGAGTTTTGCTGATTAAACCAGAGCTGAACACATCATGCAGCTGAAACACTCAGTGTGTGTGTGTGTGTGTGTGTTATATTACAAGCATTTGATTTAGATTTAGAATGCTGTAAAGGCACAAAAATAAAAGCACTGCAGTGTTTTCGATCTGATGACTGTGTGTGTGTGTGTGTGTGTGTGTGTGTGTGTGTTGCAGGTGCGCCAGTTTTAAATCTGCCCAGTAGGTGGGACTTGATGCTCAGATCATGGACCGTGTGTGTGTGTGTGTGTTATTCTCTCTCTCTCTCTCTCTGAGTGTGTGCGAGTGTGTGTGTCTGCGCGCGCGCTATACCTTCCTCTGCACGCGCACTGATAGGACTAAGTGGAGACGCACTGAAAGAGCATCCAGGATGCGACCCGTGCAATGGGAGGAGACCCAGCCGGAGAGGATATCGATTTTTCAGCCCATCCTACACTAACGGAGTAGTGTGTGTGTGCGTGTGTGCGTGTGTGTGTGTGTGTGTGTGTGTGAGTGTGTGTGTGTGTGTGTGCGTGTGTGTGTGTGTGGATATTGTTCCCCTTGTTTTCTCCTCTCTTGGTCTTAATCGGAGAAGTGGAACACCAGGGTCAGCACCGCATCCGCGTTATTCCAGCATCCCACTGCGCGCATCTCAGTGCGTGCGTGCGTGTGTGCGTGCGTGTGTGCGTGTGTGTGTGGATGTGAGCGTGCGCTTGTGCTCGTGTATTTCCTCGCAAAAAAGGAAAAGAGTGCATGCATGCAACAGCGTGCCGGAGGAAAGAAGAAGGAGGATGATGAAGATGATGATGATGATGGAGACGCGTCCGGTGCCGCCGCTGCGCTTTTCCTGCTGGACGGTTCTGCTCGCGCTCGGCGCGCTCGCGGTGTGTGTGAGCTCGGTGCTGGAGTGTCCGCCGACCTGCAGCTGCACCATGACGGAGATTTACTGCAACAAATCGCACCAGGGCAGCTTCTTCCCCCTGCTCGCGCTGCACGAGACGGGCTTGGACGCGGGGGGGAACGGCACGCACGGCGCGAGCATCTCCGAGCTCTTCCAGAACATCAGCTCCATGTAAGTGCCACAAACAAACAAACAAACCAAACACGAGCTGTTTCTTGCTTTCTTTCTCCAAGAAAAAAAAAAAAGTGTGTGTGTGTGTGTCTGTGTGTGTGTGTGTGTGTGTGTGTGTCATGTTAATAAACTCGCTCCTGCACGGGAGGGTAGGCGCGCGCACAGCGTGGGAGGCTGGTGCGCAATTTAACGCACGACTTTTTATATATTTATATATATATATATATATATATATATATATATATATATATATATGTGTGTGTGTGTGTGTGTGTGTGTGTGTGTGTGTGTACATTTGTTTCTGTCTTCCTTGGATGTTGTTACATTTCTGTTACAAACAGCAACAGCTACACACTTTAAGACTCTATCATTGGATTTAGGAAACAAATCTTTAGAAAAAACATGAATGAAGCAACAACAAAAAAACAATAAGGAGATATTTAGCTATTTTTATCAAGAGTTCTTGAATTGTATTTATTTATTCATTTATTTATTTAGTTTATTATTAAAGAAATTCTTAAAAAAAAAAAAAAACCAATAAGAAAATCTTGAGCTTTTATATTTTGGTGCTTTCCTTAAAAAAAAAAAAAAAAAAAAAAGCTTATTTGGGATTAATCCTGGTCTGATCTTCTCAGGGTGAGAATTTATTCCCTTTCAGGATCAACATGAAAAACATTTCAGGAAAATGCAAACACAAACACACTACTGTGTAAATCTGTTCTCAGAGAATCATTCTGTTTTATCTTTATTTTCTCCTCAGAGAGAGAGAGAGAGAGAGAGAGAGAGAGTCTTTATTAGAGCTGATTTGTATTCAAGGCAGGAATCAAAGATTTTTTTCCTTCTTACTGACGCCAAAAGAAAAGAATTCATGAAAAATAATATATATATATATATATATATATATATATATATATATATATATATATATGTTTAAAGCACAGCGTTATTTCTAAGCAGAGTGTTCTGTGTGTACAGTGTAAGCATGTGTATGTATATGGCATGTACATGTACAGTGTGTGTTCATATGAACAGCACATGATTTCTGCCTCTGAAGTTTGTCAGTGTGTGTCGCTTTCGGAGCGGTAATTTGGAAGGTGGTTTGGAAACATATGGAATATTCGGCTCAAATCATTGTTTTTTTACTCCATGGTGTGTGAAATGGTTTTAGTTTGATTGAAAAGAGCGACATCATCACAATCATGATCATCATAATCGTCACCGTAGTCACCTTCACTGTCGTCACTCGGGATCGCCGATTCTACACATTGGTTGAATTATTATTATAATTAAGAAAAAAAAGAAAGAAAAGTCAACATGCCATTTTATAGCTTTTTGTGATCAACACATGTTGACTGATTGCAGGAATGGTTTGTTTTTAGCTCTAACTGGAATAGAATTGAAGGTTTTATCCTGTAATCCAGCAGTGATGTCAGTGCTGATGAAGGAGTTTCCACAGTTCAGGGTTTGAGCAGTGCGATGAATTAATACGATAATCGTCAGATGATACGATACCACTTTGTTATCATATTGTTTGGGAAATTGTCCATTCCATCAGGATTCTCTTCTTCAGTGTCAGGAACGAGATCTTACCCTGGTGAAGGACCTCAGGATCGTCTCCCTCAGTGACAGGAGCTCAAGTATTTACAGAAGCTCTCGTAAAGTTTCGAGCGGTCCGAAACATCCTCAGCTCAGTCACAGGCCGTGTGTTACAACCGCATGGTGATGTTCATGAGGATGGGTGATGGGAATGAGGCTTCTCTCCTGGAGTGTGATGACAGTGGAACAAGTGAACTGTGACAATAGATTTATGGAGTTTAACATTGCACTTAGCAGTTATTTCTAGTTTTTGCTTTTAAAGATTTTAACGACCTATTTAAAAATATCATTTGTTTATTTCAAGCTTAAATTTTTATATTGTAGTGGCAGAATTTTATTTAATGACAGTGACTAAGTAGATCAAGAATAAAGTTAAATTGATGTAATTTGAGAAAGCTGCTGTACGAATGATGTTGTGAAAGAAAAGAAAGAAAAAAAAGGGGGAAAAAAGGCTTTATTCTGAACAAAATAGCCAACGCGTACCCAAATCGCCGGCATCACAAAAAACGTCTTCTTCTTTTCTCCTTTTTCTTTTTTTTTCCCCGGTATGTGGTGTTTATAAAGAACAAACAACGATATTACTTACAGTTAAATTATATTCAAAATATAATCCCACAATCGTCAAACTGTGGATCGTCATTGCACTTATGGAATATCTGCCTTCCTATGATCATGAATTATAAAACTGATTTTGGTTTTTTTTTGTTTTTTTTTTGTGTGTGTGTGCTTAATTTAGCTGATATTGTGTGTTTATGTGAAGTAGAAAATTGTGAAATATTAGGAGACATTAGAAAGATTTGCTCTCACTGTCCAGTCGACTCTGGAAAGTCCAGGCGTTTCCCCGGAGGATCAGGAATCTGTGGGGGGGATTAGAGACGTCGCGAGCGATCTTTTTACTCTAATGCAAAATTCAGTCATGGAAAAGTGACTGAAAATTAACTTTAAAACTTTGCGGGGAAAATAAAAAATAAAAATTATTAATAATACTAATTAATAATGATAAATAATACTATATATCTCCAGTGTATGGTGTGATTTATATTGTACGTTAAAACTTTTCAGGAGAGTTTATTTTAAAAAGTTAGCGTTCAGAAAATACCTGTTGAGTCGTTCCCCGGTTTCTCCTGTAAACTTGCAGGAACTGCTGAGTCGACTGTCTGCAAATTATATAATCACTGACTAACAAAGTTTTACAAAAACTATCATAATACTATATATTTTTAAATTTCTGTAAAGAAAAGTAATTTGATAGAGAAATAATGTTGTGTTCATTATCAAGAAATATCAGAATTCCCAAGTGGAAAGATTTGTTTAAACTTGTAATTCCTACTAGGAGAAAATACAGTTAATTGTGAAAAGTAAGAGGAAAAAAGGAAGTACAAGCATGAGAGATTGATTTTATGCGCTGTTTTAAATTTCTGTTCATGGTTTTTTTTTTTTTTTTTTGGAAACAGCAACAGAAGCACATTTCTGACTTTCGACTTTGTAAAAACAAACAAACAAGCTTTATTAACAGGATTATTTATAATATTAATTTTAATGAGTTTAATGTTGAAACTAAGAGAAAAATCCAATTCCCCTGTTGTCAAGTTCAGCATAATGATGTTTTTTTAACAAAAGATAAACAAACAAACCACACATTTGATGAGGAATAAAAAAAAATGCTATTTGATGCAATTTCTTTAATTAGTTTGAAATTCTTGCATTTTTTAAAATATTTTTCTAATTCTGAGTGAACATGATGAAAGAATGATGTAATACATTGGAGTAAAAAAAAAAAGTTTGAAAAATGCATTAATCCCGGTTGTCCAGTGCGAACCTCCGGGAACGCTGGTGTGGACGCTGAGCAGATTCCAGCCTCTGGATCGTTAGAAAGCTCAATGAAATGTAATGTTCTGTAAAGTAAACTGTAAATAAATAATACACTCAGGATTTCCACACCTGCTGGGTGACTTTCTATACTGAAAATAAAAGGATGTAACAATTATTTCCTTTTATACGTGTGAACTGTCCGTTGTGTGGAAAGTTCCAGAACGTTGGTTTTAATATCGCCTAACGATCGCCGAGTTCCTGAGATTTTTACACCCACGTTGCGCTTCACGTCTTAATTTCAGCTCGGGTTTGTGAAACTTGCTTTGTGTTC
>QNUK01000887.1:20000-137500 GCA_013621035.1 Clarias magur | reverse complement strand
AGAAAACAGCACAAAAAAGGAAGAAAAATGTGTTTCAGTGGAAAACGGTACAATGACAGTTAGGATTGCTCAATTATTGCAGTCATCATAATAACTATTATTTTTATTATTATTAAAAAAAAAAATGAAATAAATGCCCCAGCCTGGCTGAGAGTGTGATTGGGCTTTTAGTGAGAAGTGAAAGCGCTGCATTTATAACAGAAAGCGAGAACGTGATTGTGAAACGGTATAATCTTATAAAAATTATTTTATTTTCTTAATCATTTTAAACCCAAATTGAAACCACAATTGAAATTTAATGAATTGAAAAGCCGTAAGTGCTGCTCAACGCATCACTCTAATGCATTACTCTAACGCCTGGAAGAAGGGTGTTCAAGTCAAAGTGGGACTTTTGATTGATTGCGCACGATGAAGTAAACACTCTCCTTATTTCTCTATATCATCCCCTGATACACTGATGCAGGTATCCCAGTGTTTCACTAGTGTTTCGACACCATCAAGGGAGGAAGATTACTAAGTAGACTGTCCGCTACATTCACGTATGAAACACCGGCCTCCCAGGAACTCCTTTATTGTCTTTTCCAAACATGTGGAAATGTCTTGGAGCGAGGTCAGGACGTTACAGTGGGCGTGGCTATAACTCCCTGCCGAGTTCCTGTAATGTGCGAGTGGTGCTGGTGAATGAGTGTGTGTACGGTTCACACACACACACACACACACAGATGCGTCTCTTCCACATGTCGGTCACAGGTTATCCGTAGACGTTCAGTGCTCGGACGTTCCACTTGCTGAATGTTCGCAGGAACGACTGCAGTGAGCTTTGAGCCTCCGCGGCCGGGATCGTCACTCACAGGCGTACGGCCTTCTTTAAAACGTTTACACCGTTCAGCTGTAAAAAGGAGGAGGAGTTAGTGTGCTTCTTTATTTTTATTAAAAGGGTGTTTCTTTTTTATAACTGCTGGAAGCCAAAAGTTTAATTACAAATACAATCAGATTCCCCTTTGGTTACCATATTATCATCTGCAGCACTTTGTAAAATTTTCCGGGCGTGGCCAAATGCAAATGAGCTGTGTTGGTCATTTGTGACTGATTAACACTTCTTCATATGCACAAATGTTTTTAAAGAGAAGCATAATTTTGTAAAGACATGCATCTGACGAGAGTGATTAGTTCGCAGTGGTCCCTGCAAACATTTACACAGAACCAAGTCTGGCTAATGAGGTCTGTTACAAAGTGTACAAAATGATTCATTATATTCAAATATTCATTAAACAGCCGGAATAAACGAACAATCCCAGTTTAATGTCAAATAATTAGTATTAATAATGTTTCATGAAGTGAAATGTGCGTGAAGCGTAATGTTTAACAGATTGAGAATTCTCAAGTGAAACGAACCCGTTTGGGAATTCTGTCAGATTTGGGATTTTGAAACAGACACATCAGACTTCCACCATGTGTGTTTCTCTTCTCCGTTATTAAGCGTGAGAGAGAGAGAGAGCGAGAGAGCGAGAGATGTTGCATTAAAAGATAAAATTAATGACTTTTTGTCCCCTTTTTACACTTCCATTATGATGTCTGTCCTCTAAATGTATTTTCCTCGGTCTAATTGATCACCTGGTGTAACCCATTTGTTCTTGAACATCTCCATTAGGCTAATTGTTTTTATTTTCTATATGTGTGTGATGTATCTGTGTTAGCACTTTGCTAATGGAACTCCACGGTGCATGACTGGAATAAAAGGACAGTACAGCATTTTTCTGATCTCCTGTTCATTTTTTATCCTTCGCTATTAGAGTACAATAGCAAGCCTTGGCTAGAAGGAAAGCGGTTATCTAGCACAAGTTTATGGAATGAGCAGTCCATGGATTTGGATCGTCTGAAATTTCCTCACATGTCCCAAATTTTACGCGCGCATTATCTAAAGACAACTAAAAATGACATCAGGTCCTTTTACAGAAGGCACCTGCAGCTCTGGCGAGGATATTTACCCTAAAGACTTGCAGTGTCCTGATGCAGCTTCTGGACTGGACATGCTGTGGAAGAACTGTCACAGGTGATGAGCATGAGTACGAACACCTTGAACCTTCAAAGACAGTATGCATAACATGCAGGTACGTTCTGTGAAAAGAAAATAACTCTCCACACCACAAGGGTGCAGCACTCTCGATTTTTAATAAAAAAAAAAAAAAAACATTTAAAAAATAAAACAAAACCTTAGCTTTCAATTCAGCACTAATATACCCAAATGTGATGAGGCAAATGTCAGACTAGGCTTAGCACGTTTAAGTAATAAATAAATGAATAAATAAATGTAACTAACTACAGATGCTACAAATATTGTACACTTTGTTTAGTTAGTTAGTTATTGCGATAATCTAGCTTGTTACACAGACAAAATCTAGCCAGGTTAAGCAATAAAAACATAGCTAGATATACATAAACATACAGCTAGCTGCAAATATAGAATGTAGAAAACTACAGAAATTAAATAAATAAATAAATCTATCTGTAACTACTCAAGTGCATTGCATACACAGAAGAAAAAAAATAAACAGACATTATAAATATAACATTACCTCTATTAATATATTTTATATATGTAATACATTCATGAGGTAGTATTATCATAAGTTTTTAGATATTTTTTTCTTTTGTAAATGCAATGCACTTGCGTAGTTCTCTTTGCAGCTAGCGTTATTTTTTCCCTGTAGCTAGAGATCGATATAGACACCAACAAAACTAGCTACAGAGATAACAGTATAACTAGATATAAAATAGATGACGATATAACTACAGAGATTTAAACAATAATTACTCGCAGAGATAAAAATAAAGCTAGCTACAGAGATAACAAACTAGCTAGTTACAGAGATTAAAACATAGCTAGCTACAGAGATGAAAAAAAAAAAAAAGAAATAAAATTTTGCTTGCCCCAGAGGTCGACATAATAAAACACATAGATATAAAAGTATAGTTAGCTTACAAAAATATATTTTTTAAAAAGCTAACTGCAGAGGAAACTATCCATAGAACTCTATTTAGCATATTTTGCATCTATTGTGCGCGTGGTGTGAGATTTCTTGTGGCAGTACAGAAAGGTTTTCGAAGTTTACGCCTTTGAAGTTTCTATAAAGTTCCTGGCGTATTCATTTCGACGGAGAGCGAGAGAACCGGGGCTGGTGGGCTGGTGGGGGGGACGAGTGTTTGTAGCTGCTACGGCGTAAATGAAGACAGGAAGTTGTTTCACGCAGCATTAAAGGTAACTCTAAACAGATAAAAAGTTTGAACTGTTATTTAACAGAAGAAACGTAACTGTTGGCAAACTGCTGTGGTGTAAAACTCACTGATCTCAGTGTCCCGGCTTCATTACATTAATTGTTCATTCATTAGTTTCCTGTAACAGCACAACATCCCATAATGTTGTTAGCATTGCTGCTTAAGAAATGCTGAATAATGAAGCTGTTCAAATATTCGTAGCTGAAGTTTTTTTTAACAGAACTTCATTTAGATTTGTGGGACTATGTGGACCAATGTCTTAATGTCCATATCGTTATCTGTCTTATTTTAAATAACTCGACGTCTTTACAGATGTGATATTTCTGGACTCTTTCATCTATAATTTATTCCTCACCCACACACACACACACCGACTCACGCAGCAGATTCTCTGGAATATTGTGGAGCAGATTGTGCATTCCACTCATCCTGCTGACTTTATTATATAAACAAACAAACAAACAAGCATACAAACAACAAACACGTCTTTCATGAAACTGCATGTAATTCTTTGTGTACGAGATCTTCACAGCCAGCAGCAGCTCCTGTTCTGTTTATTACTGAGCATCCTTCTGTCCTGATGATCAAGAACATGTTAGTTATTATTAGTGTTTTTATTTTTATTTATTTTTTTTTAATGAAAATCTAAACATAACATAGAGCGTTTTCTGATTGATAAGAAACGCTTTAATTATGTGATATTAAGATTGATTTTTAGATCGGGTCAACTTTTTTATTTATTTATTTATTTAAATTCTGTGTGGTCTAGTTATTATTGGGAAAAAAAAAATTCTTACCATGAATATCACAGAAAGACAAGAGATCATAGATATCAACATTTTTCCCTTACAATTTTCAATGCGACTTTGACATTTTCTGCAAATACTCGCATTTTGTAAGAGTATCTCCGCTTTTTCATCTTATGTTTTTATGCATTACTGCCATCTACTGGTCTGGAGTATGGAGCAGAACATTGGCAGGAAAAAATATCCCTTTCTATGAGATGCTATAATTAAACAATCAACAACACTCAAATTACAGCATTTCAGTGTATGAATTTTTTTTTCTTTTTTTTTTTTCTTAATACTTTAAAGCCAGAAAGAAATGTAGCTGCTTGAGACAAATGGTAAATATTAACAGTATGGCATCAGATCAGATTAGAAATCGAGTAAACAGTCGAAGTCTGATTCATCATCTCATATCTTCTCCTTTTGAACTTAAAATTCTTTGTAAATGACCTGAAGAGCGTCGATGATTTCAGTGCGGTCCTGTTCCACGGTGTTGACTCTTCTTTCATCCAGCACTTAAATTAAACCATTTTTAATTGGGAATTAAGGACATCTTGATGAGGTACACCGAGAGTGACTTCAGACGTGTCTAACCCAGTTACTCTGAAGCTTGTCATGTGATTTGTGCACAAACCCTCCAGGCCATGAGCACAGACCGATGGAACAATTGTGTTTTAAAGTCACGGGCGTCTCTAATTCAACGCTTTATTTCCCACAAACCAAAGTGATGAGTAGCAACTGGAAGAAAACCAAAACTTTAGAAACTCCTGACCAATTCAAGCGAAAAAAAAAAAAAAAAAGTCCATTAGAGCGAAGCACTTCATCCTGACTAAGACGTTAAAGCCTCTTTTGAATCAGTAGCAGCTCTAAAAGCAATCAGGACGCCATGTTCCCTCTGATGGATGGCAGAAACTCTGCGTCTCCAGACCCGAATTGAATGAGCTCTCCGCATTGAAGAGCCTTTTAATGAATACCCGGACTCGGCTGTGTGTTGTGGTTTTCTTTTGCGTTTCTTTCTCTGCTTTTTTTTTTTTTTTTTTGGTTGATTGCCGCTTCCAGGTAATCAAACAATAGCTTCAGGCTACAAATGGATTCATAATTACCTGCTTTTTAAAAAGGTTGCTGTATTCAAAGGCTCTGAGGCATTTAATTTTATAACACATCTTGAGTGATTTATATTGTGAAAATTGTCCATTGTTTTATCATGCTAGTCAGGCTGCTATCACATGCGTCTCAGGAACTTCTGACCAATCAGGTGAGAGAGACAAAGATAGAGGATGACGTGCTGAAGCGTCAGATATCATAATGAGCTAATCTAGACACCAAGCTAGGCTAGTTGATTAGCCCTCGCTAGCTAGAACGAGAGTGTTGCTACAGTATGGTGACAGTATGGATGTCTATGAGCCGTTCAAATCTACTCTTTCTACTCTGAACCATTCCTGCGTCAATAATTGGCTCATGAGATAAATTTAGCAGATGCACTTATAAAACATTAGCCACGTAGCATTTTAGCATTTGCAGCTATACAGGGTATAGTTTAATGAGCATTTCAACATAACTTTTCTTTTTTTGGTTTTACCAACAACAATCACAATTTGACAATATTTTACCTGAACTGAAACAGATTTGAAAAAGAACATCAGCGGTCAGATTAATCCTCTCATCCGTCATAATATTGCATACTGAAGCCGAATTTATCTTCACTTGAGCTGCGCTGAGCCAATCAGCGTGAGTATATCTCCTATAATGTTGCGCAAGAAATGCAAAAATAATACGTGAAATTTGACATTCTTGCCACAACACAATTTCTTACATGAATTTGTTTCAAGCCAGGTTTGTTTTTTGCGATTAAAAAACCTGCTCATCGCTGCCTCAAACTTCCAAAGGCCGCGTCGAACAGTTCTGTCTCGCATGTAAGCCCACGTTTCTTCAAATCAAACTCAAAAATTTGGTTTGCTTTACATGAAAAAAAAAAAAGCTACAAGGAAAAATAGATAGCTACTTCTGCTAGTCTGTTTTGCTAATTGGCAAATAAAATGTGCATCAACTAAACAATGATCTCAACTGATTACAGATCCCCGGCACTTACAATGGGATCATGACCTGATAAACGTATTATTATTATTATTATTATTATAAAGTTGAAAATATCATAACTTCACAATGCTTTTATTCACTAATGAAACCATGGAACGTCCTAGCTTAGCCTAGCCTAGCATAAACGTGCAGAATGTAAACATTAGTCTACTGTTGGGTAAATAAAACAAGTCTAACCCAGTGCGCTGAAGAGTGTCGTTGTTTTCCCTCGTGATGACGCGACCGACTGTGAACTCTGACCATTTGAGTGTCTGTAGTTGAATTAATTTGTGTTTAATGTCTGTGCTTTTGAAACTCGATACGGCTCCTGTTATTAGAAGTAGAAGTGGAAGGAAACTGAGTATGTGAACCTTGTTACTGTTCTTAAGTTTGTACAGTTTTTTTTAATTAATTAATTAATTTATTTATTTTTACGTATCTGTACTTTATATGAGTAGGTTTATTAGAGGACACTTTTTACTTTTACTTCCTCAAAACATACAGCAAATACCTGCACTTTTACTTAATTACATTTCTGCATGGTGTCGTGTCACCTACAGTATTTCAGTAATGCGTCTGATTTAAAACTGGACGTTTCTGACTATTGTGTGTAACTACATGACTTACATTTCATTCGAAAACATGCCCAGTAATGTAACAGGTAGGTGAACTCAGTGGCGGAGCTGCTTACAGACAATGGAGAGAGAGAGAGAGAGAGAGGGAGATTTTAACTGTCCTTTTGATACTTAATGTTGATTTCTTCTTCTACTTGTACTTCAGTAATATTTGTCGTAGTCGATCTCTACTTTTACTTAAGTACAGGTTTTGTGTACTTTCCTCGCTTCTGGATATTTCTCATTGTAATTACTGGAGAGGTCACGCCCACAGAAGACAACCTGCTATTGACGTGAGCGATAAGGAGTCAGTGAGGAGTTATAATGCTGTACATGCTAAACAGTGTTGTAGTTGTAGAGCATTGAGGTCAAACAGATACGGTGACCTTCACACCATTAGGAGATCTTTAGGCTCTGATATGTGTGTGTTTGTGTGTGTTTGTGTGTATGTGTGTGTTTGTGTGTGTATGTGTGTATGTGTGTGTATGTGTGTGTTTGTGTGTGTTTGTGTGTATGTGTGTGTTTGTGTGTATGTGTGTATGTGTGTGTATGTGTGTGTTTGTGTGTGTTTGTGTGTATGTGTGTGTTTGTGTGTATGTGTGTGAGGGAGAGACAGAAACCATCTGGAAGCCATGTTGGATGTTGTGGCTGCACGCGGTTCATGTGGTGACGGTAATTGTGTTCTGGTTAGTTAGAGCAGTGTGAACGCCATCGCGCTCCTCTTACGGCTCTTCTGCGTGTCCGTGTTTTTTGGAACTGATTTGCTCTCCTGTCCTTACTGTACCTCCTGCTTTGTTGTTCGCTGATTCGATTGTTTTAACTTTCCTACAGATTTAGCGCGTGTTTTTGTTTTTCTTTACTTTGTTGCTAAGTTTGGAAACAATTCTTAGAACTCCTAGACTTAAAAGTATTTGTAAAAAACTTGACATTTTCATCATTGTTTTACACAAATTATATTCTGGTTATTTTAAAATGAAATGATCATGCCTCATGTCTTAACCTTTTTGGTTCATACACATTCTTTACATTTCATTTAAATATCTTTTGATTGTGTAAAGCTGCTTCGTGACAATGACAATTGTTAAAAGCGCTATACAAATAAAATTCAATGAAATTGAATTAAACTTCCGGCTAATTCTCCACATACTGTATAAATAAGCTTTCTTTAAATAGAGAAATACTTTAAACGCTAACAACTAACTGGCTACGCTCTCTGCAATATTTAACACATTCACCTCTTGATTTAACCACATTTTTTTTTTTTACCCTTTTAGCAAACTTGTGGCATATTTACATTTAGCCACGCCCACAAATCTGCATGAGAAGACATAAAACTGCCAGAAAACGAAATACAACAAAATGGTAAAAGAGCGCCCCCTAACTGATGAACATGGGAAACCTTGCAATACTGCAGTGTAGTCAGTCAGCCAGTCTTGTGCTTACGTTTATGGGTTTAGTTCCTGATTGCTTTCTTTCTTGTCATGAACATAAACCAGCAATCTGAGCTTCACAAACTGTTCATTGTGAGAAAGTGATTCGACTCAGGTACAGGAAGTGAATCAATCATTAATCATCATTAAACTAAACCAAGGCAGAGCGCTGTAACGCTGCAGGAACCCCAGGGGCTGGGATAGGACGGAGGAAATTCACTTTAGATAGAACATGTTGTTCATGTAGCTAACACACGCCGAGTGCTTCAGGGTTTAAATGAGTTTTTGTTGACTTTTATAATCACTGAATTGTAAAATTCTGATAAAAAATTGATGAACTGTTTTATAAGTATAAGCCCCGCCCCTTTTGGTCATGGTTTTACCATGTTCTTTTCAATCCTATAATTATATTCATCAACTAAATAGCGACTCAATCAGAGGAGACAATTTCACTTAGATTCAGATCAGACGAATGGGCTACTAGGGCTGAAGTGACGTTATCGTCAATCTGTCGTTCAAGAGACAAAGAATAATGTTTTTGCGCCGTCTCAGATCGTTATTTTTAGCCCTAAAATGTTCCTGTTCAATCTGTAGTGAGGAACAATGCAGTTCTCATAATTAACTGGGAATGACTTTATCTGAGACGGAATTTCTGACGCTATAAATGAAGAGAAAGAAAGACTTGGTGTTCTGTGCTCCTCGTCATGTGCTCCTCTCTGAGCTTAGATGGACTTCCTGCCGCTTCCTGGTGGAAAAATAATCAAAAATCTGTTTATTTTATTTTCACCGGCGAATGTTTTCTTTTGTTAATTTTAAAAAGCTCGATCTCGGACCGATGACTGAACATGCAACTCGATTTCCTCTAACTTTCAGATGTTTCTGTATAATTTGATCAGAAGACTCCTGCGCTGTGATTCAGCCGCTCTGATAACGCAGTTCAGATATTTTGCTGCTGAAGCTCGACGTCGACCTCGAGAGATTAAAAGGCTTATCGTTTATCCTCCTCGCGAACTTCAGCGTCGTGCACGCTCACAGAAAGGAGCTTTATCGTTTCTGATAGGCGCGGCTTCCGTTTATCCACTCGCAAATCAAGTAGGCTGGAAAAACTCAGACACGACGTGCTTGTGTGAAGGTCAGCCTGAGGAGGTCGGAAATCTGACTTCACCATCAACAGCTTTTATTTTATTACTCATCCAAAATCAATTATTAACAAACACGTCAATCGAATTGTAGAAGTAGGAAGGAGGTTAGACACAGAAGCCACGCCTCCTTTACTAACGCTAAGACACAGAAGCCACGCCTCCTTCACTAACACTAAGGCACATAAGCCCCGCCTCCTTTAACACTGATACACAGAAACCACGCCTCCTTTACTAACACACAGACACATAAGCCACGCCTCCTTTACTAACACTACGACATATAAACCACGCCTCCTTTACTAACACTGAGGCACATAAGCCACGCCTCCTTTACTAACCCTGAGACACATAAGCCACGCCTCCTTTACTAACACTGAGGCACATAAGCCACGCCTCCTTTACTAACACTGAGGCACATACGCCACGCCTCCTTTACTAACCCTGAGACACATAAGCCACGCCTCCTTTACTAACCCTGAGACACATAAGCCACGCCTCCTTTACTAACACTGAGGCACATAAGCCACGCCTCCTTTACTAACACTGAGGGCCACTTTATAACAACGCCACGCCTCCTTTACTAACACTGAGACACATAAGCCACGCCTCCTTTACTAACCCTGAGACACATAAGCCACGCCTCCTTTACTAACACTGAGGCACATAAGCCACGCCTCCTTTACTAACACTGAGGCACATACGCCACGCCTCCTTTACTAACCCTGAGACACATAAGCCACGCCTCCTTTACTAACCCTGAGACACATAAGCCACGCCTCCTTTACTAACACTGAGGCACATAAGCCACGCCTCCTTTACTAACACTGAGGCAGAGAAGCCACGTCTAATTCGCTGAGGCCACGCCTCCTTGACTCACACATAGACCTGTTCATTTTGATTAGTATTGAATGCAGATTCTGTTGTGTGTGTGTGTGTGTGTGTGTGTAAGTACTGGATAGATGATCTTCCTCATGCATCTGCACAGCCGAGAGCGAGTGAGTCGATACGTCAGCGCGTGGTTCAGACCCGTACAGGAACTCATTATCATCCTCACACTTACAGTCGGAGAACCAACGAGAACCTCTTCATTTCATCAGCTTTCCAAAACCTTGTGTAACATTTCACTCTGCGCCTCCCTTTATTAATTCAGCGGTGTCAAAAGTGAGTTTAGGCACCTGTCAGAACCGCCGAAGCTGTTTTTATTTAGCGATGAATCGATGCCGAGAGAAACGTCTCCAGACGAGGCGAGGTGAGGCGAGCGAAAATAACTCGTGTTCCAGTGTGCCGTTCTCCATTATTAGCTGCTATCGGTCATCCGCGGCGAGGGACTCGGATGTAACAGTGACGAATAAAATCTCCCTCACTTACAGCTGGAACAGAATCCACAGCAAAGATCCGCTCTCTCCACGCCTGCTAATGTAGCTATGCTAACCACGCTAACGCAAGTCATTTAATGTCAGCTCGCTAAATTCTATTTTTAATTCATATCGAAAAAAAAACCAAATCACATAAATCTTGTGATAAATTATGACAACATGGATGAATTTAGAGCACAAATTGAATATTTTACGAATTTGCATAAACAAAACTAGAAATAAGAAACAAACATGACAATAATGATCAGCTGTTCAGCATGAACTTATTTTATTTCAAATTTTCTAATGAATACATTGGGGATCTGCTTGCTATCCTCGAACTAACATCCTTTATACTTTGTGTGTGTGTGTGTGTGTGTGTGTGTGTGTGTGTGTGTGTGTGTATTTGTCTCACCTCCTACCTTTACCTTAAATTTATTCCTGCCATCCTGAGAGGAGTGTGTTTGTCTCCTCTGTCTCATGGTTACATAACTGTGTGTTTTGTGTATCTGTGTGTGTGTGTGTGTGTGTGTGTTAGTTAGACTGAGGGTGTTGTCAGTCAAAGCCAGGCTCCTACAGTAAGTGCGTTTCCATTTTGCAAACCTGTGGCTAGGTCGAGGAGATGAAATGATGACATCATCACCAGAACAAGGCCAATCGCTCACACACACACACACACACACGCACACACACAGTACTGTTTCAGAAACAATGCAATGCTACAAACATGTCTGTTACATCATTTATAAAAAATTTAATTAAATAAATTAAAAAAGAAATGAAATCATTTAAAGTGAGGTTCTGTTAATAAAATCTAAATCTGAGTTAAATTCTCATTACTGCATTACTTCATTACTCAACTGCAGCGTCGTCTGATCTGTCCCTATCTCATCCGAATAGCTTTTCAATTCCGTGACGTCACTTTAGAACGCTGATGCAAAACAAGAGCAAAACTCTGAACTGTTTCCTCTGAATTCTTGCAGGACGTGTGTTTTCTTGTGGACAAGGTGCTTTCAGAGAGACAGCTGAAGAACCTTTACAGCACATTTCCTTGGTGTTCTTGATGTTAAGGAGATAAACGTCCTCACAGTTGAACCTACTGTAACACAAAGAAAACCTTGGGTTCATACACGTTTAGAAAATGTGGGTTCTTTAAAGGTTCTTTGGAAAATCTCCAGCTGAAGAACCAGTGAGGCTTTTAGTATTTATACAGAAGATAGTTACTAATAAAAGGTTCTCTGAGGGTTCAGTTGGGACTCGGCAGCACAGTAACTATAAAATGTACAAAACACACACACACACACACACACACACACACACACACACACACACACACACAGTGGTTGCCTGGGTGATGCTCGGTGACTCTGCAGGTTCTTCTCGATCGCATCGATCGTGTTCTCCAGCCAAGCCACACATCTCGCTTCCACACTGAGCTAAAGATGGATCCAAGCTGATGTTTGTTTCATAGTCAAAAGTTTCAAGCTGCCTAACAGGTGTCGTGTCGACGCCGCGCCGCTGCCGCGTCCCGCGATTTTAACGTTCTGGCAATTTTGGCTGAAACACGGTCGGGTTCTAATCGTTCCTCGGACAGCTCGAGTCAGGGAGAAGCGGTCACGCTCAGAGCTCTATCCTGTGTGGGCTTTTAACGCTCTCGTGTGTGTGTGTGTGTGTGTGTGTGTGTGTGTGTGTGTGTGTGTGTGTGTGTGTGTGTGTGTGTGCTCCTCTGAGCTGAGAGATGAATCACCATAACGTTCCTCCATGCTGACTCATTTTCTGTAGGAGTCTGAATATTCTTGTTTATTTTTATTCTTTTACTCACACACACACACACACACACACACACACACACACACACACACAGTCACTGTGGTAGTCACACAGAACAATAAGATGTTTTTCCACACGTCTGATCTTTTCTTTAAAAAGCAGAAGGAACAAAGTCACGCCGTTTCCACTTCTGAAGCACTTTTCATGCGGCAGCGCTTTTTCTTCTGCCGGAAGTGCGCTGAAGCCCACGTTTTGTTTGTTTAAACTGTAATTAAACGAAACCTGAAAGCCAGACTACACACACCTCATCACCACCTGATGATCTCAGAGCTTCCAGAACATTCAGTTAGAAATCAGTAATAGTAACAGATCCGAACTCCTTTTTCTCTCGCTAAGGATGAAGAAGCGTGCTAACGCTAATAGAGCACAGATGCTAGCTTTGTCAGATAAGCGCCAGCTGGCTAACACGTGATGTTGTGTTAGCATCACGTCCTGAAGTGTTTTATTCCTCTTTTACTGCAGCAATTTACTGTCAATCACATTTTTATTTATTAATGAGCAGCGTTTTGTCTGTTACAGGTGTGACTCCTTTCTGTGTGTGTGTGTGTGTGTGTGTGTGTGTGTGTTAATTAATTAATAAACAAAAGGGGGAAAGAAAAAATATTTAGAGAATCTATTCTATAATAGTCTATAGAGAAATAAAGATGGTAAATGGACGCAGCTCTCTTAGATGCTATACTGTACATGGAGGGATCGATGTAAAGGTGGATGGAAGCATCGTTACTGTAACTGAACAGATAGATAGATCAGAAATAAAAGGATAGTGAGATAAAGAAATAGATTGACAGAGGACTGACTCCTGATTGCACAGCCGGGGGGCCAAAAGTTTTGAGAGTGACACAGATGTGAATTTTTCCCAGAGTTCTGCTGCTCCAGTGTGTTTAGATCTTTGTGTCAGATGTTCCTCTGCTGTACTGAAGTAATAATCCCACAGATTTCAGCCTTTTACTCTAATGACACGACGTTGCTGTGAAGACTGATGAGTCTCTGCAGTGTTGATCTTCTGATTACAGACCTCCACACTTCACCCTCACATGCTGTCAATCACCTTCCGCTCCACATCCGGACCGATGGCGCGGCCCATCCTGACATAATCAGTGCTGGAGTTTTGTCTGAATTTCTGGGTTTTTGTTCCCGAGTTCCCAGTGTGATGGAGGTCTGAGGAGTTTCCTGGACATGTTGATTTCTCCAAATGTCCATGATTTGTTCCCCGAGACACTCGGTTATGACTTTGGCCTCATGGCGAGGAGCTCCATCACGCTGGAGAAGGCGTCGTTCGTCACAAGACTGTGCTTGGTGGTGGGGAGACGTTGCTCTCGCAGGATGTTTTTGTTTTCGAGGATCTCCAGCTTCTCTCAAGGAACCTTATGGATGTTCTCCGGTTCTTGACGCTCTTCTTCTTCTGTGGTCTGAGGTTCTAACAAATCATCTGGTGATCAAAGCTTTGCCGTCATTAAGGTCTAACACGCATGAGCTAAAGTGTGAGTGCCGATCTTCAGCCGGCGTCCTCGCGCTGCAGGTGTGCTGGGATTTCGGGCTTTAATTAATTCCTAATTGCGTTGGAAACTCTGAGAACTCAGCATGAGGAGTGCCTCCTGAATAATTCCGACTCTGCCACCCAAAGAGATGTTTCACACGGGTAATTGGATTTTTATTTAAATGATATTTTTTTTTTAAATATAACTTCCTGTAACAGAGCGCTGATCAGAGGAAGAGGCGGGACTGAGATCAACACGATAGGAGTGTAAAGTATTTCATGAAGGTCCTGCAGCTTTAAATGCGAATAATGCGACTGTGACATGCTTGTTGTTGTTTATTATTTATGGCTGTAAAAGTGACAGTGAAGCTGAATTCCTTCTCCTTCTGTAAAGTCACTGGGACACGTGTCATATCGCCACCGCACGACCCTTGACCCCACACTAAGCTCTGCGCCTTGCTTTTATAATGCGGACAAGCCCGAGATACTTTTAACATTAATTATCTCCAGCCAGCCCGAATAGGAGGCCCCGCCCCTTCGCATACCTGCAGGAGGGGCGCTGCCTACCTAGGGAGCCTACGGAGTGAGCGAGGAGTGATGATAGATTTGGACGCACGCCCATCACAGGCGCACGCCGTGACAATGGCCTTCGGTCCAGTCCGTGTTCTGACATCTCTGAACGATTTGGATTTATTTTTAGGAAAAGAACGTGTGAGTTTCTGCAGACGTTCTACACTTTATTTATTATTTTTAATTTGCTAAACTCGGTAAGACTGCCAGAGAGACACTTTGAAATTATATAAAGTTATACAGCGTGGTGTTCTTAATAACCAAAATCCATTTAGACTTCTATGGGAGAGAGAATCACATTCCAAAAACAAGATTCAAGATGCATGTGCGTAGATAAGAGAAGAAGAAAAAAAGAAAAAAAGACAGAAAGAATGAAACGCTCCATGAAAGTTGTGTTCTGAAAAGGAAAGATAAAAAGAAAATGATGCCAGGGGATAGTGGAAGATGCTGTAAGAGAATGTGGGCGGAGTCTGAAAGCTGTATATTTATTATGTTTATATTATATCGTATATTGTCACGTGACCAGTCCGGAAGAAGATCTGAACATTTCATGGCGTCTGCCTTCTGATCTTCAGACGTTAATGATCTGTTCTCTTCACCACTCTGACTTGATGATAAACCTTTTCCTCTAAAGCTACTTACGTTTGGTTACTTTTGCAAACCTTAATGTGAGAATCACAGCGCCCCCTGGTGGCCCCGAGGCTCACAGCGCCGGCTGATTCCACTAAAAGAAGGAACCGTCTCATCACCTTTCCACATCTCGTCACATCTCGTCAACTCCTCACCCTCATCACGCTCCTCACTCCACACCTCCTCCCAACCTCACACCTCCTCAAACTCCTCCTGATACACATCTAATCACACGTCTCCTCTGTTCCTCTCATTGCTTCACCTCTCCACACACCTCCTAATGTCGTTCATCTCCTCACATCTGTTAACCTCCTCCTCACCTCACACCATCCACCTCCTTCCATCTCCACAACTTCCCTCTGCCCCCCGGCAACCCCCCCCCCCCCCCTCCGATTCGACCCCCCCCCACCTCACATCATCCGTATCAGCAGCCAGAAATAACTTGTATGAATAATTCAGAGAAGAGACAGGACTCTGTGAGACCAGCACCCAGCAGGGGGTCTAATGAGACCACAGATTCTCTTTCTCTCTCTCTCTCTCTCTCTCTCTCACACACACACACACACACACACACACAATAATGTTGACATGGCATAGGAGAAATGTACAAGAAGGAAAGAAAGAAAGAGACTCTGCTGCATGATAATTGTCTCCAAAAAATGCATCAAACAAAAGAAAAAGAAAAAAAGAAAGACTGACATCACTCCATGATAGAAAAGAAAGAAAGTGACAAAGAAAGAAAGGAAGAGTAAACGTCTTGTGTAATATTTTGTGAGCGAACTTGGAAAGCAATACAGCTTAAAATAAAAAGCTAAATCTTTTTGTTTACTTTATCACAATGTGCTATTTAGTTTTGGTGTTAATTAAAATTTATATATATATATTTTTTTTTTTTTTTTCGACAATACATTATGAAAATATTTCAAATAAATGTTTTTTCTAAACAATATTTTTAAGAACTTTAATTATATGAAAAAAATATTTGTATTGCAATAAATAAATGTTTAAAAGTAAAAATCACAACAACAACAACAACAAAAAACATTTTGCAATTTTAAAAATTCGACTCAGCTGCTACGAATATTTGTGTAATTTTAATTACAAAAAAAAAAAATTAATACAATCTGGATGTTCTGTATCCAGTCTTTTTATTGTCTCTTTATCGGTTTTGCAGCGAGTGTGTTACATTTATAACACTGCATGTGTGTGTGTGATGTACACACACACATACACACACACACACACACGTACATACACACACGCACACACACACACACACACACACACACACACACACACACATGCACACACACACTCCTACGTGTGTTTCATGATAGAATTCTATCCAAAAAGACCAGGCTTGTTTTTTTCCCGCTGCCGATCCCAGGCGTAAACGTTCTCATTGCCGTGGTTTTTCTATTTCCGACAGAGTTTCCTGGCTGCCTTCATCACTAAGCCCTTCTCTGGCTCCGTCTCAAACCGCCCTTAACCTCAAATCCTACTCCACTCCTCTTTCTTTCATTACATGCCTCCAAGACTTGGCAATGTGCTTTTTTTTTTTGCCTTTCTTTCAGGATTGAAGTGCACCTTTTCATCCGAGTCGTAATCCGCTTTGAGGAAGCGAAACACACTTGTTGTTGTTGTTTTCTTTTTTTCCTCGTCGTTTCTCTGTAGAGCAGAAAAGAAACAACTATGTCTTATGGAGAAACATGTGTTGAAGGAGAAAGTCTCGGGGTCTCAGACTATTTTAACGTTCGAGGAGAAACGTGGTTTAGTAAACGTCAGAGAGGAGAGTGAAAGTGTGGAGAGTAAGGAGTGTACAGAGTGTGTAAAGCGCAGGTGTAAAGTCTAGAGGAGTTTAGTGAAAACGGGGAGGCTGTTAAAAGTTTGTGTAATAGAAGTTTAAAATGTGAAGGATCTGATGAGGATTTGGGGATCTGTAAAGCGTAAAGTATGTAAAGTTTACAGAATGTGCCACGTGTAAAGTACAGTGTGGATGAAATACTCTAAATATACTGTGAATATAGTGTAAAGTGTAATGGTGTCTACAGGACGTGTAAAGTTAAGTAAAGCTGTGAAAATAATGTGTTGAGTTCTGTAAAGTTGATCAGATGTGCTGAATATAAAGGAGGCGTGATGATGAGCTGAAGGTCGTGTGATGTTTAAAGGATGTGTAAAGTGTATCTGGTGCATCACACATGTTAACAGTATCGCTGCTTAATAACGTCCATA
The DNA here is from genome assembly GCA_013621035.1 of Clarias magur. NCBI lineage: Eukaryota > Metazoa > Chordata > Actinopteri > Siluriformes > Clariidae > Clarias > Clarias magur. The sequence goes on along the minus strand of QNUK01000887.1, from coordinate 120,080 downwards.
TGTTTGGTAGAGAAGCTGCTTCTGACGTTTACGTAACATGGAAGTGACCGATGTCGCTTTCCTAAACATTTCAAGTTGCCGTTTTGGAGAGACGATTTTATATGAGCCTCAAAAATGGCCATGTTTCAGCGTTACACTGTCTCACTCCAAACAATAATCATTTAAAATGCTAATTATGCAAAAATTGGTGTAAACCTCTAAAAGCACATGACCTGTAAAAACTGTTGTTTAAATTGTTGTTTTTTAAAAGCAAAAAAATCTGTAGTGTCCGTAACCATGTCAAATTCATCTTGCGATATTTTTTCAATTCAGCATTTTAGAATAATACACTTTTTCTCAGGCTCGTGTCTTTTCATGTGACATCTAAATTGGTCAAGTTTCATCTGATTAACAATTAATATCATTAAAAGATTTGAATTCTAAAAGTTACGTCACTAAAATCTAAAAGAGCGTGAAGTTGTGTTTAGCGAATGTGCTTCTTTTTATCTGATAGAAATATAAATCTGTATGTACTGTATATTTACAAAAAAATAAAATAAAAAAAAACGACGCATGGATCAGAAGATAAAAAGCATTAAATATTATGAAAAATGGTGTTACTGTATATGATTCTACCTGAAAATTCACCCTTTTTGACCTACAGTAGGTGAGACAGTTTTTTAGCACCGATACCATGTTTGGGCTGCGTGTAAATTCTACAGAGTGTTGAGTGTTCAGGTAATCCTGAGAACGAGGGTTGAACTTTGAGGGATAAATAAGGAGAAGTGTTAGAGAGTGAAGGGTGTACAAAGTAACGAGCAGATTTAAAATGTGTCGGATGTTTCTACTATTAGAGGAACGTAAAGTCTGAAGTGTGTGTGGGTGCAGTGAATGCAATGATGTGGAAGCTTCAAATTCCAATATCATATTCCGAATACAACATACGTGACATATCAAGTGTTTGAACTGAGAAAATGCATCGTTTTAAGAGAAAAACAAGTTGATGGTAAATTTCATGGCATCAACACATCTGAAAAAAGTTGGGACGCAGGGGGGCTCAGCTTTCGGAACAGCAATGTTGTCCCATTCCTGTCTACTCCAGGCTTCTAGTTCCTCAACTGCCTTAGGTCTTCCTTGTCGCGTTTTTTCCTCCCTACGATGCGTCAAACGTTTTGTCTGGACTGCAGACGGACCACCTCAGTACCCGGATCTTCTCCTTCTCCCACGCAGCCGTGATGTTGTGATTGATGCAGTATCATTGGTCTGACATGGTCATGTTGGAAAATGCAAAGTCTGCCCTGAAAGAGGCTTTTTGTTGTTTTACTTCCAGCATTGATGGTGCCTTTCCCATGACACACACGCGCTCCCATGCAGCCCCATACCATCAGACACGCAGGCTTCTGGACTGAGCGCTGATAACGACTTGGCTTGTCTTTGTCCTCTTTAGTCCGGATGACATGGCGCTGTTTGTTTGAATGATGTTGCAGGTTGCAGTCCCAGACAGAAGGCTTTCAATCTTATCATATTATCAAATTAGGCCACACCCCTTTAGGCAGTTTTAGGCAGTTTATCACGGATGCGTGAATTCTTTTATTGCTAATACTGTATTTTACTCACGGCTGCCGGTTTGGTGCTGTACGTCCTGATTGCACAAACTGAATTGTGGGAACTGCATAAAGGTTTTCTCCGGTATTTCTGCACTGAGCTTAAACTTTAATGTCCAGAAGATTATATTTCAGTGTAAGGAATGATTAGCGTTTGTGAGAACCGTCTGCTGCCTCTGTTCCTGTATTTTCACTCCTAGATAAAAGATGATGCAGGAAATCCCCTCCTGCGCCCAAATCTGAATCAACACGCCGTAATAGACGCAGTTTATGTATCGGCGTAACGCGCACGGCACAGAGAATTCAGAGCATGTGGTGTGTGGCAACAACGCCGGTGTGTGTGTGTGTGTGTGTGTGTGTGTGTGTGTGTGTGTCTGAAACGCCATCATTCACTACGCTGTACAAGACAGAGACAGACAGAGAGATGTGTGATGAAATACTTTGCAGGACCTTGTATTTACACTTGCAGTTGGTCATCTGTGTGTGTGTGTGTGTGTGTGTGTGTGTGTGTGTGTGAGAGTTAAATAGCACTCAGCGTGGGTTTCACCGTCCAAGTCACGTCTCAGCGCTGAGGAATTTGTCTTGGCAGAAGCTCAAACTCACACAACATTAAAACAAGCAACAATTAGAAGTAAATGCGGAATAAAACACCGGCGTGTCGAGCTGCCACAGAAAAATAATCAGCGCCATAAAGTGCTCCGATCACAAGCGGATTGTTTTTTCACATTTCAAATTTCTCTCGTAGCGAAACAATCTGCCGTATTTATTCCGTTAATGCTCATGATTACATTCACGCCTACATTCCCGAACCCTGCTGATTGAGGTGTGACCCCTCGATAGTGACCGACCCAAGAGCCAGTCATGCCTCAGCCACGCCCCCTCCCACACACACACAAACCGCCCCCTTATGACATCATAACTAATTTATTGGAGTGAAAAATAAAATAAAATCTAACTGGTTCTGTTTGAATCATGAAGCAGAAATTAATTGTGATTTTATTATGTTCTCATTTTAAAGCAGGATTAGAGTAACAGATGTAGCTATATATATGTGTGTGTGTGTGTGTGTGTGTGTGTGTGTGTGTGTGTGTGTGTGTGTGATTGTGAGTGAGTGAGTGTAAAACACCTCATCGTCTCACCTCCCACCTTGACTCTGTCTTTGTCAATTTATCTCTGCCATCCTGAGAGGAGTGTGTGGTTGCGCAACAGACTGTGTGTGTTTGTGTGTGTGTGTGTGTGTGTGTGTGTGGGTGTGTGTGGGTGTGAGGGGGTGTGAGGGGGTAGTCAAGGCAAGCTGTCAATCAAGGCAAGCTTCCACAATGCTGGATCCCTTGTTAGGCTGAAGGACCGATCGATCATTCAATGACGCTTTACACTCCGTTTCTGCACCATGGAGATTCATGGCCACCCACCCACACACACACACACACACACACACACACACACTATTGCAGCAACTATATATTTGCACTACACAGTATATATATATATATATATATATATATATATATATATATATATATATATAGCATATATGTGTATGTGTGTGTGTGTGTGTGTGTGTGTGTGTATGTGTGTGTGTGTGTGTGTGTGTGTGTGTGTGTGTGTGTGTGTGTGTGAAGTGTGTGATGCTACCCAGATGGAGTCCCTCTTCATTTCTTGCTGATAACGGGTCTGTCATGAGTTATTGACTTCCACCCACAACTTACACACACACACACACACACACACACACACACACACACACACACACACACACATCACACACACACACACACACACACACACACACACACACACACACACACACACACACACACACACACACACACACACGTCTGCTATGATGAGAAGGCTGTTTGTCTTCACTACAACCACAGTGGGAGAAAAGCAGAATAATTCTTGTGAGTTGATGAAATATCCGTTACACTCCAGCATGAAGCCGTGAGATATCCTTCTTCTCGTATTCGTTCACTAACATCTCGCTTTTCTCCAACACTCTCAGTCCTCCATGTTTGCGTTACTTGGGAATTAAAGAAATAGCATAAATCAATTAGCTATTTTCTAAAAAAAAATATATATATATATATATTTTTACATCTTTGACGTAATCAGAAAAAAAAAACTTGAGCTCCATATGAAACTATAAACAAGTTTTATTTTTCTGAGGTCTTTTTTTTAGGTTTTCCAAAAACCCCAGAGCTACATGTAAACTCTCAGAATCGGTGCCGTGGTCACATGATCTAATTCTATCATCATCCAGTTCGTGACATTCACAACACTTTAATCGTCTGCTCTTCTGTCGATCCTCAATATCTTTTGATGTTGTGTAAAGCTGCTTTGCGACAATGTCAACTGTTAAAAGCGATATACAAATAAAATTGAATTGAATTGAATTATGGAGTGCCTGATGGATCAGAACTACAAGCACAGACATACATGGCTTCCGCTCACGCGTCTGTAATCCACAGAGAGACCGAGGCCGCAGCACACCGGCAGTTTAGCCGACTTTGGAGCTCTATTATCTACATCTGTGTTTGTTTCTCAGAGTGAAGGTTATAATGTACAAACTCAAGCATTGGTGGTTCAGTGGTAGAATTCTCGCCGGCCACGCGGGAGGCCCGGGTTCGATTCCTGGCCAATGCACGTGGTTCTGCAGTTCAGTGGTGGCTCAGAGGGCTGAGGCACTGAGTTACTGATCGGAAGATCGGCGGTTCGATTCCCAGCTCAGTCAGGTCGCCATTGTTGGGCCCTTGAGCGCGGCCCTTAACCCTAACTGCTCCAGGGGCGCTGTACCATGGCTGACCCTGCGCTCTGACCCCAGTTACACTGGGATATGCGAAGAAGGAATTTCACTGTGCTGTAATGTATATGTGACTATAAAAATAAAGGCTTTACTTTACTTTACATGAGGCTAAAATACAATATGTGTTTATTCTACGCAGACTACAACTGGTTGTTGTTTGCCATTGTTTAAAGCGACTGTACATTGCTACCAGTATGCTGGACTTTGCGAGCCCGCTTCTTTTTTCCCCTCTTTATGGTCATGCCTCATACGGTATACTGCTTACTAAATCTAGGATTTAACTTTTTGTTGTAAAGACTTTCATAAAAACTGTAAGGTGAGGATTTATAGCATTTTGCAAAATGACGCAACATTCACACTGATATAAGGCAAAACATTTTGTTACAAGATGTAATTTAAACATAGAGTCAGTTATTTTGTCCCATTTTTACAAGCCGTATCACTAACATTGTGCTGGACTTCCTTTATCCTCTCTCCCTGTGTGCCGTAACTTATACAGTATGTTGGTTAATAAATTAGGATTTTATTTTGTTGTTGTAAAGTCTAACTCTATGTTTAAATTATATCCTGTCAAAGAAGTGTGTGTGTTTTAGCGCAATTACCAGAAAAAATGTATCAAAATCTTTTATTTATATCAATATGAATTTAGTGTCATTTTGCAAAACGCTATAAATCCTCACCTTACAGTTTTGTCCCGAGAGATAAAATCAGCCTGCAGTTGTGTTTGTGGTTATTTAAGTCTGATATCAGTTGTAAGTTGCTTGAGTTTTAATATTAAATATAGCGATCTTTGATTGTGAGCCAAACAGAACATAGTGACAGCAAACTGCTAATTAACTTCAACACTACAGTATTACACACGCCACATCGTTAAGCACGGTACATAACAGGGTGTTCAAACAACATCCACATCACACACTCTCATCATTAACAGAACGTATCGTAGAGGTTAAGCGTGGGTGAGAGTCGGTCTGTCCTGAGGAGAGAGCAGCTGCCTGACCACGCCCACATTCACACCCAGTCACAGAAGCACCAGACTGTTAACATGCGTTTCTAGGCTTCAACATTCTCCAAAAATGGATTAAAAAACGCAAGTTAATTCATCGGCAGTTCACAGGGGATACAAGGTGTATGACATCACAGAGTGGAGTGACCAAGAACTGTTAAAAAGTTAACACACACACACACACACACATACACACACGTACGTAAGTTGGTATGTATATTTATATGTATACAGTATGTACATACTCGTTCTTGTTGTTATTTACTGCGATCCATTCAGTTTAATGCTGAGCAACTTCCTGCATGACATTAACTCTTCAGAGCGTTTTTAAACCTCTGAGGTTGAGTCCATATGAATAAAAATAAATAAATAAATAAATAAATAAAAGCCCTCCTCCCGGCGTCACAGACTTTGCAATCACATCTAATCGAAGTCTGGAAAATACTTTCATTTACTTTTAATTTCCTTCCCTTGTCATGCCGTCCCTCCTGAGTTTAAATGCTGTTATTCAGAATAGCAGAACACCAACAGGATATGTGTGTGTGTGTGTGTGTGTGTGTGTGTGTGTGTGTGTGTGTGTGTGCGTATTGTACATGTTGATTAAGTTTTAGCTGGCTAGAGTTGGAAATGTTTAATGATCCCATTCCCACTTTCACGAGTCGTGAGACTTTAGAATTATACACTGACAAGAACGTACAGTATATAGGCGGAGTGAATCTATAGCGGGGTCGAGTTCAGATAATATTTCTCAGTATTCTCATTATTAGAATCCAATAAAACAAATATTTTAATTAAAAGTGGTGACACATTCATCGGAGCACGTTTTTTTGCTGAGACGCACGATTTATATCAGACTTAATATATAAACGCAATATATATATATATACAGTGGAACCTTAGATTACGAACATAATTCGTTCCAGAAGTGGGCTCGTATTCCAAAACACTCGTAACTCAAAGCAAATTTTCCCATAGGAAATAATGGAAACTCCACAGCCCCAAAAAAATAAATACATAAAAATAATTAATACAAAATATAAAGTAAAAATGAAATAAATGAACCTGCACTTTACCTTTAAAAAAAAGTGAAAAATGAATCCGAATCCAGTGCGTCTAGTCGCTGTGTGTGTGTGTGTGTGTGTGTGTGTGTATGTGTGTGTGTGTGTGTGTGTGTGTGTGTGTAAGTGCACACTGTCAAATGATGCTCACGCACTGTAGGCTGATACAGAGAAGGAGCAAATGGATCGTTACTCTCTAATGAGACTTGCTTTTGCTTTATAATATGTGTTATAATAAACAGTACACGTGCACTGTACACACACGCTTACAAACACGCTTACAAACACCAAATAAAAGATGTTTTACACACACACACAACTGTGGTCACAGTGTTATAGTAAACAGTGCATGTGCGTACGGATGTGGATTATACCAGTGAGAGACGCGCACTAAGACCCAGCAGGGGAGACGATTTCTCACAATTATAACGTGCATTAGAGAGAAAAAACGTTGGTTCAGTTGTGATCACGTGATGCTCGGCGTTAAAACAAGACGCGCATGCGTGATACATGATACTCGGTACTCGTAAACCAAAACTTGCTCGTTCTTCAAGTCAAAATTCATTAAAAATATTTGCTCGCCTGGCGGAACACTCACAAACCGGGTTACTTGCAATCCGAGGTTCTACTGTATATTCTTTACAACTCCATACATTTTAATCTGCAGTGGAATAATCATATTAGTGGAGGAACGTAAACTGTATGTTCAATATAGAGTTCTTACTGCACCTAGTGGACACAGATGGGAACTACAACAAAGAAAAATCATTACACGAGGTACGTTGGAATCATGCTGCCCACAGACAGGGTTGCCAGATTGGTCTAGTTTAAAAATATTATACGATCACAAATATCTTGTTTCATAGCAACTTATATAAAAATTATATAAAATACATTTCCACAAAGTGTCCAGTGCAGACAGTGTGCATAAGATAGCCAGAAAGTGTTTCTACTGTTAGATATATTGCAAAACCTGATAGAGGGAAAGTGAGTTTATAAAAAAAACATCCATTCATCAGGAACATGTGTGGAAGTTAAATGTCTCCATTTTCAAAGTGCTGAATTTTTCACGCTAGTTTCAGGTTGTTTCTCTGGTTGTTCACATTCACTTGAGGTGGAAATGTTCCTGAAAGCTGCCAAGCCTGATTCACGTCATTCATTTTAACTTGAAGTACAGTTGAACAAAGAGACGTCGAAAACCATGCAGCTGCTAGACTGTAGCTGGGGACTCAGTGTTTTCGACTTGTAACTGGCGTTAATTACAGTCACGTGCTAGCAGCCTGTAGCGTGAGTCGTGTGTGATGGAGTCTCGCCTTGTTTAAGGCCGTGGTGATATTAACATCGTCCTGCAACAATAAAATCTACAGTCTTAAGCTGATTCTCCTTAACTGTGTGTGTGTGTGTGTGTGAGAGTAATGTGTAAATCTATATATTTTTTTACATTTTTGTAAAATAAAAAATATATATTTTAATTACAAATGGTAATAATATATATTTTTTTACTTTTATATATTTTTTATACTTTTACACTTCTCAAATGTAAAACTTGTAAAACGTAAATTTTCTATCTGTGCAGTTTAAGCTTTAAACTTATTAGAATTTCTAAACCTAATTTCCAGTTTAATTTTTGTTCTATTAGCTTGAATGTATTTTTTTCAGCATCAACTTTTACTTTGTAGTGTCATTTTTCTATTTCAGGTTATGTAGGCGTTTCACTGCACAATGCACTGTGTAAGGTTGTGTATGTGACAAATAAAATCTGATTTTGATTTAAAGGTTAGATAGATAGACAGATAGAATCATGTACAGTGTAGTCAAAAAAGAAAAAAGGAAGATGATGACAAAACTACAATAGAGATTATTAAGATAAAAAGAGCATTTTATAAAGAGAATGAAATAAATATGTGTAATGCTGAATAAGGATAAATGTTACTAGACTCCAGAAAATTGAGATGTGCAGTAAGTTCTAGATAAATAAATAAATATGACTGTAAACAGTGATTATGTAATGAAGGATGATATAATATCTTCATAATAGAAGCTTATGATGTAAAGTTTTAGTCCAGATGAGTCCAATCAAATTTACATCAGTCAAAAAATGTATTGTTATTAAAACTAGTAGTATCAATAGTTAGTTTCATGATTTAAGTGCTTTAAATTGTACAAGCAGCTTTGACTTAGAGCACTGATATCACTTTTGAAACTTATTAATTAAAAAAAAAATAAAAAAAGATACACAAAGCCATATATATATATATTCAGGCAAAAAAAACACATTTTATTCCATTAGGAAAAACATATTCTGATGGTTTCCATCAAATTTCTGCAGATTTCCATTAGACATTTTCTAAATGGCTGTAGAATGAAATTGGATATGATTACCAGAACAAGAAATTGTATTACAGTACTGTTAGAAGCGGATTAGGAGCCGGCAGAAATCTTTTACAGTCACACACACACACACACACACACACACACACACACACAGGGAGAGCGCTCCACAGTGTAATAACTCAGTGGTATTTCATTTCCCGGAGCCTCTGAAGCTGACAGAAAGGCGGTGCGGCGTTGTGATCCTGAGAGTCGCGGCTCTCGCTGCTTGTTTAACCAGCTGCTCGGTGAACGCTGAATAAACCTCAGCGAGCTTTGAAGGAAATAAATCCCTCGCAGCCTCGGTAAACACGTCTCCGCCAGCGCGCTTGTGGAATAGCGCCTCGTTTACAGCGCTCCCTTTATTATTATTATTATTAATAATAATCTAATTTTGACTATCCAGCAGCTCCATGTCGAAGCTCGGCCCTCAGCTGCTAATGAGGATTAAACAATGTCATATGCTGCTGCTAATGAGAGCGGTTTTTACACTTTCCCTCTGATCGCCTCGACCCGGAACGCTAATTGGCTCTGGTGTTAATCTAAAAACATTAAACGTAGAAACTCAAACCGCTTCCTGTCTGGTCAGAAAACGGCGAACCCTTCAGGGTTTTATTTCTTTTTCTTTTTTTTTTTTTCAGTTTTGTTTTTGTAATGAGATCAAAATAACTCTGTATGTTCACGCGGATGTAGCGACTAGCATCCATTTGAAGTGCGACTTCAATCGCTCGCCAGCTGTTCCACACAAACCCTGACCCGGAGTGCACTGTGTTAGCGCTCTGAAGACGGATAAAACAACAGAGTGAGCAGCAAAGGTCGAGTTAGCGCAACCAGCACTAAGCGATGTCAAAAAAACAAAACAAACAACAACAGCAGAAAATATGTTTTGGGAAATTGAACAGAAAAAAAGCCCTGGTTTCTTCTCACAGAGCTAATGCTAATCCTGATGAAGGTTTTTAAATATTAGCATTAAGGCTTACTAGTCCTAATGCTAACACTGGCATACAGATTACAGGCAGAAAAGGATTAAGCTGCTTTTTCATACTTGTGTATATATTATTCATTATTATTTTCGTTTGCGACACTTCAAAGGCATTTTCTCTTTAATATTTACAATACACAAAACATTTAATAAACATTAGCGAATTGCAATTTAGCAGGAAACAGATACGAAGGAAAAGAAAGAAGACTAGAATGATAAGGATACCTTTCATACAAAATCTCTCTGCCTGTCTATTTATTGATTTGTCTGTTACTTTCTGTCTACTGTATCTACACTGGCAGCCAAAAACTGTCACCACCTGGTGATAAGTAAATAGTTAAGAGTCTTCCACTGGATCATTACTGCAGTGATTTATGTAGTTCAGCTCTAACTGATGCACCGAGGAGCTTCTCATTTCTTACACAACCATGTCAGGAGACACATCCTGTGGGCGTGGCACAGACGTTACTCTACGTTTCAGAAGGATCGAATGATTACACTATATAACAAATTTTCACTTTTGTTCTGTTCCTGGGTTGGACGTGTGTTTTCCTGACCCGTTAGGTCTAGAACAGAAAGGAAATCACTGTTATTCCAGAAAAACTTTGCTTCTGTGACCGGGACAGGGAAATTTTTCGAGAATCGAGATTCGCTTTCAATGCCGAGCTTCCTCCTAGAATATTCCTAAACTGCTAGAGTTGTCCAGATGTTTCTACAATTCTCCTGAACTTCCAGAACTTTCGAGAAAGGACTGGCCACAACGGAGCGAGTTTCCTGTTGGGAAGAGCGATGTGAAGTGGGAGCCGCTGATAGAATCTCATAAAGTGCTTATGTCACTGCTGCACATCACGTTAGGCCTCATTAAGCAGTTTGTCACTGCTCTAGACAAGGAGTCAGCAGCATTTAAATACCTCCGAGGTCTTTTTCCAAGGCTGTCCGAGGCTAAGGTCAGGGCTGGTATCTTCGTCGGACCACAGATCAAGAAGATGATAGACCGTGAGGATTTGGCCAAGCTGTTGAACGGGACGGAGAGAGCGGCGTGGAGCGGTGTCGTTGCAGTTGTTCATGGCTTCCTGGGTAATCACGAAGCTGAAAACTATGTGGACTTGGTGCAGACTCTCATGAAGAATGACGCCAAAATGGGATGCAGAACGTCTCTGAAAGTCCAGATCCTTGATTCGCATCTCGACAAATTCAAGGAGAACATGGGCGCTTACTCTGAGGAGCAAGGCGAGCGCTTTCATCAAGATGTATTGGACTTTGAAGGTCGTTACCAAGGACAGTATAACGGAGACATGATGGGGGACGACATTTGGGGGCGACGTCGAGAAAGTGATTCACAGTACAATCGTAAATCTAGAAAATCTATGCATTTCTGAACCTTGTTGAGTGACTGTGTTTGTTGAGAGTTTCCGACTGTGTCTGTCTATTCCTTGTGCAATTTTTGATTTTACCTGATCATAATGACGGAAATGAAAAAAAAAAAAAAAAAACGAGTTTTCTTCGTGCTGTTGTCATGAAAGCAAAGTTTGTGCTTAATGAAGTCATTTTTTCACATACTTTAGACATAAGCCATTGAAATATAACACTTAGAAGCCAGGAACAGAAATTGTGTTACATAGTGTAATCCAGCATCAAGCAAAGAAAACAACTAAGGAGACGACCGAAATGACAAATATACAGTTAAGAACTAGTATCATGTGCAGAAATGCATTATTAAAACCTGGAAGGATGTTGCTGAACCGGCGTCTTCCAGGAAGAAATGTGGCCGGAAAACCTTCCAGAATGATCATGAATGGCGGTGACGTAAACACTTAGTGAAATCAAATCAAAACAACAGGAGAACTCATGGCTATGTTTCATACTGAGAGAAAGAGCATTTTTATACGCATAACGATAAGGAAACCCAGGGGATTGGGACTAAAAGTCTCACTTAATCAGTGATCATAAAGTCTGGACTTAGTAGTGATGCAAAAAGGTCATGTGACCTGATGAGTTCAGAGTGATGGGTGCGAAGGGAAGCGCATGAAGCGATGCTCCCATCATGCATAGTGTCCACTGTACAAGCCTCTGGAGACAGTGTTATCATCCCATTGAGATTTTTTAGGGATGTGCTGTAGAAGACTTCACGCAACGGCCGGACTCTCCCATCATCAATACAAGATCTTGGAGGGAAATGAATGCTGTGAGATTGCATGAGCTTGTTGAAACGATACCACATCTGGAATTAAAGCAAAAGCCGAACCAACAAATACTGAAATGTGCCTTTGATTATAGACTGTCCGTGTATTTATCTGTCTATTTAATTACCTTTAAAAAGATCTATCAACCATATGCAGTTTAGTACACAGTGACACTAAACAACGTTCCTCCAGGACCAAGATGATACATACAGCATAAATCAACAACAACTAACTAGCTAACTAAGAAACCTAACCAGATTGATAACATACATTTACACCATATATATCATTTACTATCCATATTTATAAATGACTACATATAAATCTAATATGTATTATTTGTCTACTTGTTTGCTCGTTTGTTAATTCCTGAGTGTAGGCATCCAGTATGATATTGTGTGTGCGTGTGTGTGTGTGTGTGTGTGTGTGTGTGTGCGCGCTCCCCAGCAGCAGGGTTAAAGCCCACTCCATCCACAGGGTTAATACGCAGCAGGAGGAGGCTGTGAGCGTCCCTCAGATCTCTCCCTGCAGGAGTGTTTATCAGTGTGAGCAGACGCGCCCCGGCTACGAGCTCGCAGTTTGGACGCCGCTGTTATTTGGACGCTGCACAATTTGATGCTGAAATTTCCTGCTTTTTTATCAGAACATATTGTTAGCTCGGGTCTCAGTAGGAATGCTGCTGGCTGCTTGGTGTTAAAAAGCATGACGGCAGCAGAACATCGTTATTTGTGTGTGTGTGTGTGTGTGTGTGTGTGTGTGTGTATGAGAGAGAGAGAGAGAGAGAGAGAGAGAGAGAGAGAGAGAGAATGAATGACCTTCAGACGGTGACCTCTAAACGATCCCGACTCTTAGCGACAAAAAACTCCAGGAAGTTCATTATTCCAGAACCTTATGGTTTCCATAGCAACGGCTCCCTCATGACGACGCCCTGACGTTTCCTATTAGGGGAAGTGTGTGTCTGTGTGGAAGGAGTCTCCGGTGTCAGTGGTAAAGCTGTAACATGACATTTTCCCATATTTTCAGGACAGAGGATGTTACGCTTCAGTAACGTGGACATTTTATGTCTTAAACTTTGAGAGAAAAGACTGCAGAGGGAACGAGTGTTTATAGCCGTTATAGCGTAAGTGACACCGGGAACTCGCTTGTTTCCATAAATACGACTAGTTAAAATTAGACTGTGCTGTAAATAATAAACCTAATGTAGTCGGTCTGTGTAACACTTTCGTTAACGCCTGCACTCCATCATCCCACACGCGATCCCGTAAACACGTCTTAAACAGCGAAGTGAATTTATATGAAAATGTGAATCACATTCCTACGGCGAGGTTTGTTAACCCTGATTAGTAAGAATTAATTAGCACGGCGACTGAAAAGAGGGATTTCTGTGTAAGAAGGAGAAATGAAGCGGTTACGGAGCGACGGCTCCTGAAGACGTCTTTTATCATCGCTTCTGCTGCCCGAGCTGCTTTCGTCCTCAAAGAGGCTTTTCATAACTGTCACAAGCTTTTGCTAGCTTCTGCATAGATCTATTAGGCGACGTTAATATTCAAACAAAACAGCCGTGTTTCCATGACGACCAGCAGCCCCCCCCCCAGCCCCCCAGCCCCCCAGCCCCCAACACAATGTGCCCTCGACACTCCATGGTAAACAGAAGTGTTTTTTTTTTTCTTCTTTTTTTCTGTGCACTGTGTTGAACGATGCCGCTAGAGCTCCAGTTTGTCAGTTCTGTCAGTGTGTGTGTGTGTGTGTGTGTGTGTGTGTGTGTGTGTGTGTGATGTGATTTTAATAAGAAATGACTCTAAAAGGACATTAGACATCTTAGACACAGACACTTCAACGGTTTAATTTTTCAGTTTGAGATCCGGGAGGGATGTGACGAGCAGGACACGGGGACGCGGCGGAAAGAGAAGACAAACGTGTAGACAAATGTGGAAACGAGAGCAGAAGAACAACGATGGGAAATGGAGAGAGAGAGAGAGAGAGAGTTTGTACAGTCTCTGGGTGGGAGGGGCTTGCTCACTCCTCGTTAGCCAACCGTTGGAGTCCTTGAGCTCATGAATGTGGAAGAGGACAGACGGCTGTTTTGGAGGGACGAGCCTCCACCTCTCTCTCTATGGTTCATACTGTATGTGGTTACATGTCCTGTATGACCAACAGTTTCACTGCAAAATGAGATAAAGGCCACTTTTTAGCTTACACTCTTTACAGTAAAGTTTATTATTATTATTATTATTATTATTATTATTATTATTATTATTATATATCCTTCTTAATACTTTGATCATTCACGAGCACTAGGTTTTGATGTAATTAGGATGATATTTCTAAAACAAACGCTACAACACCCAAGAGAAGTACTGTTACTACATCCGATTAATCCGCTACATTCTGCTCTCTCATCAGGATTGTTAAGCTAAAATTCTTGACACCACTTCTTTTCTTTATATTTTGCTTCCAAAGAGCCAGACTTGTTTTTTTTTTGTTGTTGTTTTTTTTTACCTAGGTCTAAGGAACAGCTCCGCAGGTTTGCTGAAGGACGTTTTTGTCCCTGTACTTGTGCAGTTCACCAGTGAGAACCAGGTGCAGATGATGAACAGATGATCAGGAGGTGATTAGTTCACTGCTGATGCTGAATGCTGAGGGGTTGGAACAGACGACAGGGGGGAATGAGGTCGCTGCTGCTGAGGCTGTTACATAAACAAGCAATTTTTACATTATAACTTTAGGCAGTTTAAAGCCTGTCGTAGTAAAACAACTTTTCCCTTTAACATGACAAACATGAGGAGGGTCAAGACTTTTGCACAGCACTGTACTGTATAATGTAACCGTATAGGACCAGGGGCAGTTGGACAGTTCACAAGCGGGCGTTATGGGGTGCGTCCCTGTACTGTGGCCGTCATCACCTACTGGAGTGAAGCTGAAGCTGGTGAAACTGGTTTATAATGTTTCGTTAACAATCCTTGTCATTTTAAAGCTTTTATGTGCCTCTAAAACTAAAGACTGTTTCCCTCGATCGAATTTGCAGCCACTCCTTTCTGTTATATTTTAACATTAAAACTCAACCAAGATATTATTGATATTCATATTTCATACTTAAATAAACACAAACACAACAACTGCAGGCTGATTTAATCTTTGGGACAAAAGGGATGAATTTCTAGATTTTTGCAAAGTCACACAAAATTCACAAAAAGGAACCATATTCTAGCATTTGTGCTTTTTAACATTCTTCTAACTCCAGGTAAAGTTCTGTCATTTTGCAGTCAAGCGGTTCATGTAATAATTAATAAAACTTTAATAATAAAAGGAACGTGGATTTGCTAACTAATGCAACAGAGTTAAGAGAAACAAAGCGCTTCGTTTTATTACAGCTGAAGATCTTGGAATGTTCCAGTGGAATCATTTGTGTGCTTTAATTATTGATGGACACTCGGAGGAAACGGATGAAGCGCGTCCTGAGATGGCGTGTGGACGCGTGAAACGGCGTCCTGTCCGCGAGCTCCCTCGTAGGGCGCGAGGTTGTCGATTGCAGCCTGTTTGCCGAGCGTTTATGTGTTTGTTTTCACAGCATTCGCTCTCATTCTTTAGTGTGCCAAAACTTCTGGGAGTCATGCAACATTCTATAGCAGCTCCTGCAGCATTAGGGAAAAAAAAGAAAAAAAAAGAAGAAGAAAATGGTGGAAGAGAAGGGAAAGGAAAGCTCTGCGGCAGGACGTTTGATTTTATCCGGTGACGCTGAACCCGGCGTGACAGGCGCTCAATAGCGGCTACGTTCCAGTCGGATGAATTGGGTAAACAGAGCTGGCATGTCATTTACTTCCTCTTCCTGCAAAGTGAGAAAAATGCGGCACGTTACAGAGAAGGCGATGTACGTTCGCATGACTGCCTCTGGATGTTCGGAGTGTTTTGCGAGATATACAGGCACTTGCCGACTCAGCAGATTCGCTCAGCGTCTCCAGGAGCTCGGGGTGAGACGAGAGCGCTGCGCTAACGCTCCAAACCTGCCTGAGCTTCAGGAGCCAGCGGGAGAACTGTTCTAGCATGAGAGGTCTGAAAAACCCGTTCCGAGAAAAAAGGTTACAAGAGAAATACTCATTTTTGATTTGTTTGTCACTACACTGAAGCTGGTTGTTTTCCCGTAACAGCACGACACAAAGCGCTTTATTCCTCTTACGCCGCAGACATTTCATTCAGTAACTCCCTCACCAGCCGCTCGTTTGAACTCATCACAAATAAACAGTCACTGTCCTGATACTGGAGACTCCTTCCTACAAATGATAAAAAAATAAAGCCTCAATTTTTTTTTTATCATAGAGACGTCCATGATGTTAACGAGTCCTGATCCGTTACTATGGAAACGCTCAGTGCTACGCTATAAAACAATAACACCGAGACAAAGACGTACGCTCACACACTCTTTTACACACACACACACACACACACACATAATCATGCACACTCTCAAACACACAAACCACACACACGAACACACTCTAATCTCTTACACTCTAACACACACACACATACACACTGCAGCTAATGCATAGCCGTGTGCGACACGGAGCTCCTGCGATTCTGTCATCAGCGCCAAACTCGAAAGATTAAAATTAATGCAGATTTACTGGGAAAAAAGTCAGACACGTAAATACAGAGCCGCGGGAGCTAGTTTTCTTAGCAGACGGTTAGCGAGCACGCTTCTTATGTCGGCTGTTAGGGACTAAAAAAGTCAAAAAACACACACAACCCAGTCCGACTGACTTCAGACACAAACGCTAGTTTTAATTTTACTCGACTAGCACGTCCACAATTAGCTGAGCAGCTAGCTAACCTAGCAATTATTATTGAAGAATGCAATCTTACTTGCTTTAAAGGACATGTGCAAAAGTTAGTGCCCCCTCTTTTAATTCTATGTTGTTGTTGTTGTGCTTTTTATGTAACAAATTTAAAAAGGAAAAAAAATAATAAAACATGTGGGCAAACCTACTGTAAGTACCCCTTTACAGCTTCCACAGGATTTAAGCGGCTAAGTTGCAGCCAGGTGCTGTTAATCATTGGCCCATGGTTAATCGATCATTCGCAGGTTTGCACACCTTTGCAACAGCAGAAGTTTTGAGCATCAAGATGTGAGTTAACACAACGGCAAGAAGGAAACTTAGTCAGGGGGCACATAGTATTGGCCACATGTGTTTGTTTTTTGGCCTAATTTTTGTTAAATAAATGATGGCATAAAATAAATAATGGTTAAAAGCGGTTAATAACTTTCCGTGGGACATCATATTGAGTGACATTATTTTGAGTGACATCATATTCAGTGACATCATATTCAGTGACATCATACTGTGATGCTTTTTTCCAGCCTTCCAGGGCTTTTGGAGATCTAAACATACAATTTCCCCTTTTTCTAAAATTATGCCATAATGGTATTGGGATATTCCCTTTAAATGCATGTGCCCACGTTGCCCGCTGTCTATCTGGTGTGCCCGGGTGGTGATGGCGCAGGGTGCTTGGGCCCGCTCATTGTTGCTTGTAGCTATTATTATTATTATTATTATTATTATTATTATTATTATGTATTTTAATATGTTTTAATTGGAAAGTTTCACTGAACTACGTCATTCCTGACACTGAGACGACTTATTATTATTATTATATTATTATTATTATTATTATTATTGTTTATTTTATTTACATTTTTTTTTTTAATAGCTTCACTTTCAATCAGCTACCAGTACTTTTCATCTGAAGGCTAATCCTTTCCCTTGAATGCAAATAACGCGCTGGGCTGTTTAAATCCAGACACAACTGAATGGCATTCAGGAAAATCTGTAATGCAGAGTGTGTGTATGACATGAGAGCCGTGAACACGGAACGCTACACTTTGACAAGCGCAGAGCCGGATTTCAGCTTAAGTAAAAAAAACTGCGGATGTGGATGTGTGGGTCGCGATAATGCGATGCAAATGAAAATGTAACAGCTCCCGCCTTTTTCCCGACGTGTACACGGATGTTGAGCGTCCCGTGTTCCGTATCTTCACTAAACAGAATAAAGAGGAAGCCGAGTGTTGAGGAGTGATATCGGGGAGAGGAAGGTGTGTAGGGTTTGGACTCCAGCGTTCGCGGGCTGCGTGGCAGCGTGTGGCGGCGTGTGGCGGCGTGTGGCGGCGTGTGGCGGCGTGTGGCGGCGTGTACATCGTCCTCGCCTCAGACCGAGTTAATTAAACTGCTGCTGGGTGACACACGCCAGGGAGTGTTTGTTTATTTAGTTAGTTCTGAATATTTCGATATTTCTTATATTATTATTACATGCTTTAAGCACTTTATTATTATTATTATTCTTATTATTATTCAATGCAACTATTCCACACCTATTAAATTAGTATTGTTGTTACATATTTTATATTCTAATGCATTTATAAAAGAAAAAAATAGCAAAATAGATACTACTATCATGTTTAATAATAATAATAATAATATTAATAATAATAATAATAAACATCTGATTCTGATTCACAAATCATCTGATCGTAGCAGGTTTCAGTATTAAGTGAATGCAACCACAGACAAAAACATTTAACTCTTCATTGTGCCATTACTGATTTTAAGAAAAATGAAGCCAAACAATAGAAAAGTATATGTGTAAAAGTAAGTACCCCCCTGATTCAGTAGCTTGTAGATCCACCTTTAGCAGAAATTACGTATGCAATAATTAAGTAATGGTTTCCTGTTTGACTTTACCAGTCTCTCAGATGGGTTTGGTTCGCTCATCTTTACAGAATCAATTTGGTACATTTGAGGTTTTTGGCCGTTTGCTTAGGCACAGCTCTCTTAAGCTCCCGCTACAGCGTTTCAGTTGGGTTGAGGTCTGGACTTTGACTCAGTCATTCCAAAACCCTGATTCTTTTATTTTTCAGCCCTTCTGATGTGAAGTTACTGATGTGCTTCAGATCAATGTCCTGTCAACCAAGCTTTATCAGTCAGACAGACGGCCTCACATTTACATTTACATTTACCTCTAGAATACTCTGGTTGACTCAATGACTTCAATATATATACAGTGGAACCTTGGATTACAAGCATAATTTGTTCCGGAAGTGGGCTCGTGTTCCAAAACACTTGTAAACCAAGTCATCACTTCCCATAAGAAATAATGAAAACTCAAATTATTCGTTCCACATCCCCAAAAATTTAATACATAAAAATAATTAATACAATCTATAAAATGAAAATAAAACAAATTAATCTGCACTTTACCTTTAAAAAAAAGGACAAATAAATCCCGCCAGATAAGTGTTTCCGTTGGTGCACGCAGGCGCAGGCGCAGTGTGTGTGTGTGTGTGTGTGTGTGTGTGTGTGTGTGTGTGTGTGTGTGTGTGTGTGTGGAATTAGCCCCTTCCCTCGCCTCGTTTTACACAGTAACATTCCTCCTCTCTCTCTCCACCTCGCTTTTTAAGTTTCACAACAAACACACACACACACACACACACACACACACACACACACACACAAACACAACGGAAACACCGTTTTACAGGGAAAAAAAATAAATAAAAGAGAGTGACGCTCGGTGTCAAAATAAGAGTCGCATGCGTGATGCATGATACTCGGCGCTCGTAAACTAATACTTGCTCGGTTTCCGATTAAAAATGTATTAAAAATCTTTGCTCGGTTTGCGGAACACTCGTAAACCCCGTCACGACTTGCGAAGTTCCACTGTATAAAATGTTATATTTTAAACGGGTTTAACGCTAACCCTCTTATCTTTCAGTTTTGAAATAAAAATGTTCTGAAATGTTCAAACTGTACTAAGCGATACATGCTTGTAGTTTGTTCAGATATTTATTTATTTATGTATGTATGTATGTATGTATGTATACAGTAGTGTAATTTGAGCAGTTTATATGTGCTGCACGGCCCCTGGATGCCCCACACCTTTAAGCACCAGTCAGAGCACAGCATCATAAAACACCAAGCTTTGCTAGAGTTTGCTCGGGTTGTTTATCTTGTGGTCTTTGCAGTTAATGTTAACGTCACACCTTTAGGTTTATACTCGAATTATTCGTTGGAAAGTAAGTGGCGCACAGGAAACAGGAAGTCCATCCTTCTTCCATTACTTAGACCAAAGAAGTTTGCGATGGCTGCAGCATCATGAGGACTCAAACTTGCATTCTCCTGACGTATTGGGGAAATAATTTGTTATCCTGCCATTTGGTAAGCCACTCCGGAGCCTTTACTGGGCTCCCGACCAGGACGCGTGGCCCTCAGCTGCTCAGCTCTGTTCCTGAACCCGAGGCGCTTTGAATCAAATCATCTGCCAGATGAACAGATGTGGAATATCCACTTTATCCTCTTCGAAGACGCTTTATCCCGTGGTCTTTGAGCGAATCCTCATGATTATTTTACGCCGCTCCTCAGTCGATGCTGCTGAAATATTCATAGATCTCGTCGCGTTAATGTTATGGCCGTGTGACAGATGATGCTCTCTCTCTCTCTCTCTCTCTCTCTCTCTCCAATAAAAATCTGTGTCTCGGATGCAATAACACACACGGACCAGATTTTTGTGTAGCACAAATGCATTATGGAGATAGGGTGAGATCACAAGGGAGGTTGTGATGCTTTTAACCTTCTTCTGTTGCTTCTGAACTAAGAGCAATGTTGTGGTGTGTGGAGGTGAGCGGATCGGGGAGTGAGAGGATGTGGTTGTATTTTTAAAGGGCGTCTATTATGCAGACTTCACTTTCAAGTCAGGTGGGAATGGAAAAAAAAAACAAAAACAAAGGGCAAGAAAAAACATTCCCTGCTTTCTGTCCTCTTTCTATTTCTTGTGTTGGTCTGGGCTTAAACAAGGCGCTACGATTTTCCCCCTAATGTGACATCATATAATTTGATCCCGCCCCCTGGCTCAGAAGTAACTCATTTGCAATGACACTGAAACGGACATTTGGAGAGCGAGTGACATACGGAATAAAGCAGTTACTGTATATCATGGTAACCTTTAAGGAAGCTTTATATCTATAACTGCAACTTCAGTAATCCAGATTCATCTGAATTATTCTTTAGAAACTAGAACCGAATGTAAACAAACAGAAATGATAACAGTGTGGATAAAGAATAAAGTAGTAAATATAAAAATAAAGTCAAGTAGCTAAAGAAAAGAAACAATCCTCCTGTTTATGCCACGCCCATTCCGGGTTGGAGACGATACAGATCGTTGCGTTGCGCTGTAGCGTGAGTTTCCGCGCACTGTTTCTGCACTTTGTTTGCACTCCTGCTGGTGTAGTGACATTAATTTGATGCACTGTGTGTTGTTTCTGCTGCTTGGGCAGTCACGCCTGAAAAGCCCCAGCGATGCTTGGATTGCCCGCTTGAGGATAAATAAAGTTGATTCAGTCAGATTGCTTCCAGACAGAAGCGGAGTAGAATCCAAACATGGCTGTGGATCTGATGGAGTTTGGCGCTCGTGTCTCGTTAGAACGCCATCGACTGATGATGTAACGCTCCAGGCAGGGTGAGGCCCAGGGTGGGAGAGGACCAACTTTTTGGTGAATATAAATCGCAATTTGAAGAAAAGAAGCACGGTCCTTAAACATTAACTAGCGCGACATCACTGTAGCCTGCTAGCTACGCGCCACTCGAGCGAAGTCAGCGTCTGTATGTATACTGTAAAGCATTCTATATGAATTACATTTTTATTATCAAGCACCATAGAGAGATTTCTATTTCTACACTTACTTTGTGGAAACGTTTAAAGGTTTTTCTGTAGAAGAACTTCCTAGTAAAATCTTTAAATGAGGCTAGTGTCAATTTGGACGCTCGTTATCTCTTTATTAAAACTATTCCATTTATTAAATGTTACATTTAAATTCACCCTTAAACGGACATTCAAATCCAATTCCATGCTTTTGTGCCCAAAGGAACCCTGAAATAAAGGTCCTGTCTAGAGACCTACAGAGACAGAGGGGTTCTCCACTACACCTGTTTCCTATTAGAGCTCCTTTGAGGAGCAAAAAACACTTAACTCAAACATTAGCAAAGCAAACATTAGATATAAGATACAATGTTTATTATTTCGTTGTGATGCAGTAGAACAAGTGTATTAAGGATCCTTATTTGCTCCATGTCCGGTCCTGTGCAGAGGTTATCTTGTCCTCCCAGTTCTGTGTTTCCTCGAGTCCTCTTGTTCCTTCAAACCTCCCAGAAGCATGCCAGTAGACGGATCAGTGAGTCCACATTTCTCAGTAGGTGTAAACTTGCCGGGGACTGTTGGCCTGGCGTCTCATTCCATTGTGTTCTCAGAGATCAGGAGAAGTTTAAGCATCACTGAATTGAGAAAGTGGACTCAGAGCAAAGTTGGTTCCTTAACCTTTAATGTTCTGCTCAACCATTCGGCAGAGCACATTTTGAGTTGCCAGATCATGTTGATGAATGTGTTTAATTTGGTCTCATTGAGCCATTCGAGCCACTTGGTTGAGGTAAGCTCTGAAGAGAAAAAAAATCACTTACTGTAGATGTTGCTGTGTTTTTAAAATCCTTCAAACTCAAGCCATCAGAACAGCATAGGTCATATATATATATACAGACAAAAAGTATTGGCTCACCTGGCTTCACATGCATATGAACTTGAGTAACATCCAGCTCCAAAGATTCCCATAAACACACTCCTAAACCTTATGGAAAGTCTTCTCAGAGAAGCTGAAGCTGTTATAGCTGCAAAGGGGGCGGGGCCAACATCACCTTATGGACCCTATGGATTAAAAGCTGGATGTTACTCAAGTTCATGTGCATGTAAAGGCAGACGAGTGAATACTTTTGGACATATACAGTATATAAACTGTGCTTATATTGAAGCCTTGCCGGTGTGTTAATGGGGACGCGTTAGACATCACACTGTGTATTTGGCTTTTCGGGCATGTCAGGTAGAACGAAAGTTATCATTACTTTTATACCGGGTAAATTTTACCGCTACTGGAATATGGGAATGACGTCGCAAAACTGTGGAACTCTCAACATTAGCTGAATATTATTATTTTTGGTCATAGAAACGACCAAAAACAGCCATAAAAACATGATCATGTGTATCAGTGCTGGTCCTTTGCCCGTGTGACCCAGTTTTTAAATTTCTGCTCAGTTGTTTAAACTGAAATTAATTAATTATTGCCTAGTAATTAATGTGCTGAAAAAAAGGACACGTCACTCAATTCTGCACAATCCTGAGCCCAAAATCACAGCAAGACAAATGAAGGCTAAAATGCTCTGAGCTTTAGTTTTCCATTACTTTTTAGCACAGCATGAAAAGTAAAGTTTATATACTGTTTATATACAAATACTGTTGCACCACTACACAAAAATGTAGCATTTTATGTTTCAGATTTATTTATATATTTGTTTATTTATTTATTTATTTGTTTGTTTGTTTGTTTATTTATTTATTTATTTTTTATTATTAGTTTGTTGTATTTGTAAACATATCGATATTTTTCCCTGAAGCAACTTCACGACCATTTGAAAGAAACCTAAATTAGGGATTGTTGAAAATAAACATTGATTACTATTATTATTATTATTATTATTATTATTATTATTATTATTATATGAGGCATATATTCTTATACAGGATGCTAAAGGGTTAATTGACATTTTTAAGCCCTTTTGAATAAAGGAACCCGTTTTCTAAAATGATTATTATTATTTTTAGTATTAGACTTGAGCCATGTCCAGGTTGGACTTGGCAACTAACCTGGTCCTGCAGGGCCCTAATGGTTCTTTACAACACTATGTCTTCACTGTCAATCACTTCAAGTGTACTTTGTGTGTGAATCTGTTTGTCATCTTGTGTCTTTCCTGGGGATGATTTGGGTCCTAGCTGGGAGTGCGCCAAAGCGCGAGACCAGCGTGGGGCAACATGCTAACCGCTTATCACACCACCGGCTGGACCTCCATGACCTGCACGTTTTTGTTGATGTTAACATTCAGACCTCGTGTGCAAAGTACTACTTCGAAACTTTACGTATGATTTGGCCGGTAAAGACTTGCAGCAGTGAGCCGGAGCTCTGATTCCCTGAAAGCTGTCAGACTCATTAGTGGCCATTTACCCGCTGCGCTCCCGAATCGATGACTCCATCAATTAGTCCCTTGGTCAATTAATCACTAGGGGAAAAGGCTCAGTGTGCACTTTGAAACCTGTCCCGTCCATCATTCACTCGTCTGATTTGATCCGTTTCAGTAGCTCCAGCTATCGATCCTCCAGCACCGGATGCAGCTGGGAGGGCGCCAAAGCGCGAGACCAGCGCGGGGCAACATGCTAAGCACGTTATCGCACCACTGGCTGGACCTCCATGACCTGCATGTTTTTAATTAACTGTAATTACAATATGTTGCAGAAACAAGACGTTACTGCAATTATGCCGGACGTGTCCTGGCACAAACCCACGTGACCTGAAACATGTTTTGAGGTTTGCGGTTGGCACCAGTGGGAGCAGAGCTGAGCTGTTGTCCTTTGAACAAGCTGCATGATTAGGTGATAGCCAGACGTTAAATACTGCAGACAGACATGATGGCGAGTGGTTTTGAAAAACTGAATATAACAGTGTGACCTTGTGCATGACCTTGGCATGTGTTAAGAATGAGCTAGGGCGTCAGCTGCTGGACTGGGTGTGTACTGCGTGTTCTGCTGTGTGTGAGGACTTATTTATGTGGTGATACGTTTAAGGTTTGGTTTTTACTTTGTCTCTGGGAGTCGCTCGGCTGGTTCACTCACGTGACCCGCTTTCAACACGTTATCTGAAAACATTACTCGTGCGAATGAGACTCGAATTCGCAGGAGGTAAAAAGTAGGTGATTGAAAAAATGTAGACGTGAGTGGAAATGAAGGTCACTCGTTCTGTAACGGTTATAGTTTCAATATCTTTGGTTAATTTGTGACGTGGAAGTCATTTTGCTTAAATTGGAGGAAATCACACGTCCTTTTTAAACCACACTTCCTGTTTAAGGGTTAAATTCAAAGCTCAGAAATATTTGACAATTTTGGAGCAGTGAACATGAATCCAGATAAACACCTGAGAATAAACACACATCAAAATGCCAGCGCGCTCTAATAGTTGCGCTTCACGTGCTTATGGAATTCACGTCTCATTTGCATTTCTTAGAAGAAAAAGTTCCATCTATAAACTTGGCAATAACCATTTCAGGAACACTTTAACTGAACTTAAACCTCTTGCAGACGCGTGACTAAAATGACCGCATTCGCAACAGCGGAAGTGCAGTTAACTCTGTACAGTTACTTTCATTGTTAATTAAATTTCAGAGAAAGAAACATCACACAAGGATGATCCGCTGATGACCCACTGGGTTACCTGACGCCTTAAGATAAACGAGTAACCTAGCGACTGTTAGCTTCTGTTCTGCTGATTAGTTTCATACGCTGCACTGCATGTTGTAGGGGGTGCCATAACTTATTCAAAAGAGAAACAAGCATGTGAAAATGGATGAAGAAGGTAATAAGGATACGAATGTGCAGACGTTTGATTTGTTCTCACGGCGTGATTACCGGAGATGCTGTACAGATATGTGACTCCTCCCGGCTGTGGTGGCGTCCGCTAGCGTTAGTGTTCGTCCTACCGTGGCTTATTCTGTGCTTCTAGTTGAGACGATGCTCTGGAATACGCTGTGCTTTAAGTTCCATAAAATGATGTTCAGGTACTGTAACGTTCACTAATACCGACATCTCAAGCTTTCTGATTAATAGCTAACGAACTATTCTGGGGTCGAATCCCAAATACCATTTAATAGAAAGCTAGTGCACGATGGATTAGGAAAGGGATTGATTGGAGTGATCAGGAGGACCAGCCTTGTATTAGACAATAGTTAGCTTTGTAGCTAAGCGTTAGCCGTGAACAGAACGACGCGGACTCAGAAGTGATTAGTGCAGAGACGTGAGGCGTGTTGTTTAAGACGACGTGACGTTATCAGATGTGTGTTGGTGCTGAAAGTGCGTCTGTGACTGGGTGTGAATGTGGGCGTGGTCAGGCAGTAAGTAACTCCATTTCCCTGTCCAGAAGTGGGCGTGGCCATGTCATGTTGCCAGATGCAAAGGGTCTATTTATTTAGTTAGTTAGTTAGTTAGACAAACAATTTACAGGCTATTACAGCTTTAATCCCTTCATAGTTACATTTAATCTAAAGGCTTGTTTCCTCACCTCACACTCGAAAAAAATCTTCAGCTTGCCATTTTACGGCGAAACTACGACATCTCCTCTGAGAGCCCTAAAACCGAGGAACCCTGCAGCGCTTAAACTCCGACAACCCTTGAGCAAGCCACTTGTTTTTCCTGCAAGTATGTAGTAAAAAGTTATTAAAATCTGCGAATAATGCAAAGCCAGACAATGTTACACTTTACTTCCGGAGACTGTAAAATGTCAGCGCTGTAGCTGCGGTTGTGACGTCTTTTCCTTTCCTCTTCAAATCAGCCAGGAAAGAAGAACACTTAGCTTTCAGTTTTTACACACTGTGAGTAAATCTGGAATTATTTTCTGGTTAAGTGTCCATTGTTTGTTATCAGGGGAGGGACCTTGCCAGCGTGTAAAACCTATTTGCAGAACCGGAGCCAGCAGCAGATGGAGGTCTTTCTGTAATTCTCAGGTCCACATTGAGATGTTAATGAAGCTGGTTGTACCGCTGCCGGTTCAGGGTTCAGCATGTACAGTAGTGTCCCGATTGTCGTCCCAGATTTTACCCTTAGAATTCGCAGGTCAGGGGTTTGACTGGAGTTGATTTTGGGGAAGAAAGAAACCTAGTATAACCCCTCGTCCACTTGTAGTGGACTGGTATCCCATGCAGGATGTGTTCCTGCCTCCAGGGGGTGCTGTTGGGCATCCGAGGCACCTAATATGCTCAACCCTGACAAACCCATGCATTTTCAATTACTGTAGCATTTTAAAGCCCCCTCACCTATCACCCCCAAATCCCCCACCACACACACACACACACACACACACACACACACACACACACACACACACACACACAGGGTTCAGGGTTTGATTTCCGCCTCAGTGTGTGTGTGTGTGTGTATGTGTGGAGTTTGCATGTTCTCCCCGCGCTTGGTGGGTTTCCTCTGGGTACTCCGGTTTCCTCCCACAGTCCAAACACCTGCAGATTAGGTTAATTGGTGTTCCCAAATTGGCCGCAGTGTGTGAATGAGTGTGTGTATATGTGTGTGTGCTCTGCGATGGATGGGCAACTACCGCGCCCCTGAATACACGATAAAGTGGTATAGATGATGAGTGAGTGAACTAATGAACAAAAAAAAATGTAATCATAAACCCAATTGTCTCACCAACCCATCAGAAAACGTAGTGACTGTTATAAAGTGCTGGGACTGGAGACTCCTTCCAAATAACTAAAATAAATGAATAAATATGTCTGTGCAGAAAACTTGCCTGATCCTCTGACCTATGAGTTACTGTGATTGAGCTGCGACAATAGAACTGATAACATACTGTATTAGAACGTATATTATATTAGGTACAGTAGATCTTAAAAGAACAAGTGACCCAAAGACAGTAGGATTACGACACGAGACGCGACGCTTCCTCCAGCTGCCGCCTTACGCTCACCGCATGCAGGCACCAGGAGAATGTGTGTCATGGGTGTGTGGCACAATGGCAAAAACGACAAGGGCAGGATTTTACATCAGTGTCCAACATGCACTCGGGGGACCCCGGCAGCCTGATCCGTCATTACACGCTCCCTCATTAGCCGGCTTGTAATTGCATTGTGGGTAGTTGGGTAAGTCATAAATCTAGAGGAAGCGCATGAGAGGACAGGATGGGAAAAGGCTACTACATTGGGCCTAAAGGGAACAGAGGTAATGTTCCAGCCCTGGTGCTTCAAAAGGACAGCAGTGTCTGTGAGCGGATTTAATCAGAGAGGGACTAATGTAGAAGGTCATTGTCATTATGTTTTTTGTGAATCCTCCTTTAAATTGAAATAAATGAATAAATAAAATCTGTATTTTGAAGATTTTACTTTTTTGAGATGATGTCTGGCAAAAAAAAAAAAAAAGTTCCCCATGTTTGCAGGCTTTTCGTCCACCGTTTCGTGTCTCTTTAAACTCCGCCGCTTGCCCTCATCTGTCCAAACTCATTTCTGTCCTCGCTGGCACATGACACCTCCCGTCCTAGCAGCCAATCTGGACTTAATCGCTTTCTTGGCTCAGGTTATGTCCAGAATGCAAATTGCTTGTGCTTGAGGACGCTAGCTTCCATCAGCACCGCACACAGAACGGCTAATATGGCTAAATATGATTGAAAGCTAGCTGCTTGACGTGTCTGACATCATGCTAATCAGACCCCATCCTTTTGTATAAATTAATTTTTTTTAAACGATTTAACATAAAATGTTTAATGAACAACGATTCTCTTAGTTTGACCGGCGATTAGAGTCTTATTTTCAATTTCTTTGCTAAATGAAGAGAGTCTTGATGCTTGTATAGTTCAGGGACGATCAGCCCACAAACATGCGCATGTACACACACTCACACACACACACACACACATACACAACACACACACATATCGTTTCCTGCTGTCTGCCAGCCTGCTGCTTCTTTTTATTTCCGTCAGAATGTCTTTAGATCTCAGCCGTCTGAATATCTGAATTAGCATCCCGACGGCGCTCTGAACTCACACTCAGCCAGAGAGTGCTCTGATGCGCAAAGGCTTAGCGAGCTTAGCTTTCGTTAGCTAGACGGCAGCTGAAGACCCGGGTCCCTCCAGGCCAAATTATAAAACTTCATACAGAACCATCTGCCCGTGTTGCCGAACATCCCGAGCTGGCTCTGGCACAGAAAGATGGAAAAAAAAAAAGAAACATAATTATCTCAATTTTTTTACTGCCAGAGTTTGTGCGGATGCGGATGCGAGGTTCTGCTGTCCGGGACACGGGAGGCTGGAATGTCAACGTGTTAATCATGTCAAACTTACGGAGCGCGGTGGTTTGCCAAAATGTCAGATTTATCCTTAAAGAACTTTATAGCGCCGTGTCATCTGATGTCTTGCTAATATTATTGACTTATTAATAAAATTTTTTTTTTTTAAAACACAGTGCTAAATACTAAAGCATAATAAACTCGCGGTTTACAAGTGTCTGCAAACTTCAAGCGAGGCCCTGACTAACACCTATTGATTAAATAAGTCTCTTAATAAGTTATTAATGCTAATAAATTATCCAAATCATTAGTTATTAGTTGTACATTTTCTGCCAAATCCTGATACGGCTTGTAAATAAAACTCAGAGTGTTTATTTATTTATTTATTTATTTATTTTTAGCCTCGTTATAAATGCCACATCACTGCCAGTGAAAGCGCATTATTAAAGTCAGAGTTTAAAAATGAATCTGTGGGTTTTTTCGCTCCAAGACACAAAGTTTAGTGTAACAGGTGAAGGAAAGCGGTTGTAATAAATAAATGCTGCTGGAATACCAATATAATTATCCTGCCATTCAGCGTTCTGCTTTGTAGTTCTGAAATGACGTTGACGTCTCGCACGAGGTGTCGGGTTTCATTCTCTGAGCTTTCAGGTTTTGTTGGATGCGCTCGTCTGGGCGAACGCTCAGCCTGTTTGTTTTACTCACATAAACTATCTGTACACAGTTAAACCCTGATTAGATGGAGATCAGGACTAATGCAGCGGCGTTAGAGGTGCAAATGTGCCATCATTTTGTGCACGAATAGCAAAGATTGATGATAAACGATTGTACGAATTATGTTATGTCGTACGAGATCACGAGGAGAATATATATGTTGTTAGGCGAAAAACAACAACTAAGTAAAAGTGTTACATATGGAAAATAATGCTAAGAACTAAATAAAAAAAGAAACTCCACAAGCACTACATTAAACATAATAAATAATAATAATTTAAAAAAACACACATGTACAGTTCAGGGTTGAGGATAGTTTTTCTTTTGCCGTACACAATTACAGAATTTGTTGTATTAATGATATAAAACAAACAAACAAACAAACAAACAGAGTTTGTGTTACAAAATAGAGGACATGGCATGCTCGCATTCTCCCGTCAGTCATAGAGACAGGAGTTAATGATGGCCGTCTGTGAGCTCGCGCAGAAGTTCAAGAAAAGGAAGAAGGAGCCTTTATTTGTCACATATACATTACAGTACAGTGCAGTTGTTTCTTCACATATCCTACGTAGAAAGCTGGGGTCAGAGCGCAGGATCAGCTATGACACGGCGCCCCCTGGAGCAGACAGGGTTAAGGGCCGTGATTAAGGGCCCCACAGTGGAGTCTAGTGGAGTTCTGGCTCAAGTCACCAACCGTCTGATCCTTGACCCAGAGCCTTAAACCACTGAACTACCAGTGAAAAAGTGAAGTCTACTGACATGAAGTGTCTCAGAGGAGGCATGTGGTAGTCTACACCCTGCCTGGTTGGTCACCTTGATGGGAGCGCGCTGTAACAGAGAGACGGGTGGGAATGAACTAAATTAGTTACTATGACTACAACCAAATTAGGGAGAAAATCAGGGGAAAAAAGAATGTATGTAAAATGTTCACCATTTTGCATCTCTTTTACTGGAACACTGAAAAAATTTAGTTTTATTGTTTAGTTTAGCCTTGTTTTGATCTGGAGGGCGACCTTGGGTAACCAGAAAAGCCCCTATATAAAGAAAATGCATTATTAATATTATTATTATTATTATTATATAATTATTAAAAAAGGTGAAAATATCTTTAAAGTTATCTATTATCTATAATTTCTTGTAATATAATATAAAACAAGATTATTAAGCTTATTTCTCTGCAAATTGTACAAAACGTTTAAGGAAAAGTTTATTGTTCTATGGCAAATAGTTTTGCTAGATTTAGGAAAATTTCTGTCCATGTCATGACATTTTTGCTTAATTTTAATCAAAGTTCGAGAAATAAGATAAATATTCTTATATTTGGTTTGGTGTAGTGTTACTTGAAGAAAGTGTAGATTAATTTGATAGATTCAAGAATATGGCACTTGCTAAAACTTGCTAAAACGTTTTTTTTTTTTTCAGTGGAGTTCAGCTAAAAATACACTAATATGTAATATAACCTGTAATATGTTAATGCTCATAAAGGAAGCTATAAACCGCCTCACATGAGCATTGTACTGGAGCTTCAAAAATCAAGCGAACTCTGAAAAAACTGACACATTGACCATTTTATTACTTTGAGCATTTCCCATGCATTAGAAAAAAGAAACTCCTTTGAATTGAATTTTAATTTCCACATTTATTATAAACTACGTTTCGAATTCCTCTGTAAAGCCATGATACGGCGCTGAGAGACAGGGCTTCTCTTTCATTCTCGCCGATTGCCGGAGTTTTCCAGAGCCACGTCTTTATCGGCAAAACACAGCGCTCGCCCCCCCAGTGGTATTCACAACGTCTCAAAAGTCATCGCTCCAGGACGAAAACAGTCATTAATCAGTGTGTGTGTGTGTGTGTATGTGTGTGTTTAGAAAAATTCACACTTTCTCAAAAGCTGACAGCAGCTGGATCTCCTCACATCTGCTTCTGCGAGAGCTCGAGATTCACGATTAGCCTTCGCTGCCCACGCCTTGCATTAAGAGCACGTCCTGCCTCTTAGGCCACTTTTATCAGGGACGACGTGTGCGTTAATCAACACTTTGGTTTTATATCCGATTTAAACATGGCAGACAGAAGCAGGAGAGGATTTCTGTGAGAGGACTAGCGCTGCCTGATTGATGAAGTCAATAGCGACCTCGTTTCTCTCGACAATGTCATAGTGAGTGAGAATTAATAGCTAGCATCGTTTACTCCGCCCATTGCTGCATATATTTGCATATTACTTATCAAATTATGTCTAAAGATCTACCAGCTACCCTCATATTCATCTATAAGAGCAGCAATTTGCTTATATAACATTTATTGTTATTGTATGTTATTATAGCATTGCTGTGAGGATTGTTCCTTTTCTCATTTACGGCATCATTCGCTCAAGGCTTTTAAAGTTAACAAGACAAAAAAAATTATTAAGAAGTTGCAAACCAGATCTCAACTGTCTGAAAGTTTTGCATCTGTTCTAATAATTTAAGAAATTGAAGATTTTTTGCAAACTTTAATTTGACAGTGTTTTCATATGATATATGTTTTTTTTTATATATATTTGTAAAGCTATCACGTGACCAAATTTAACTTAGGCTCTGCCCCTTTTTTTAAACCAGTAGGCCATGTCACTTTTTTGCCGTTAAATTAACTATTTAAAAAAATGTAATTCAACTTTAAAACAGTGCTACAAAAAAAAGGCCACAAAAAATTTATCAACGTTCCAATTTTCTTTTCCGCATTCCTGCCTGCTAATGCTCTGCATGCTAGGTCACTAGCCTGATCGTGCTAACCCCTGCCTTTTTTCTTTTACAGACACATCGAGAACTGGATGGGCCTGCAAACCGTACAGGAGGTTGACATGGCTCTGTACACCGGCATCCAGAGACTGTGAGTAGAAGAAGCACTTCTTAGCAGCATATTGCTAACGTCTACAGACATGGCTTCAAGCACAGTGATAGAGATAGCACATGATGTGGTGGATCTATGGATTAGCACTTAGTGACTAGCGTGAGCCGGTCAGCTGGGCCTTTCCATCTCCCAGGGGTCGACTTGAGCAGCGTGGATTTTCCTCTTTAGTTGGCCCACAAACAAAAGGAATCTCCCCAAGGCCTGATTTGCACTGATCAAATAAATAGCACTGAAGCAGCCAGGAAATTTAATTACGTCCCCCATCGCCCCACGTCTGGACGAGAGCTCCTTCCTATCCTTCTCCCTTCCCTATCCGTACTTGGCCTGATGTAGAGATGCTGTCAGCCTTCCTCTTCCAAAAGCTATCTGGAGATGCCTCTTGGGAAGCTCGTCCTCACAGCATCTTGGATCCACACGCTAGCACATGCACAATTCTCTCCTAGCCAATTTCCCAAAGCTTTAAGCAATTACCGCAGCACTGATTAGCATGTTTCTCATTAGCCGCTAGTGTTTGTCAATACCCCACTAGTGCCTAAAACCCAGGCTAAAAACCACAGCGTCTCATTGCTTCTTGCTGTTTTAACCATTTCTATTGATCCGACATTACATTTTATGTTTAATTATGTTTAAAAATCAATACATGACTAGAAAGCTGATAGTTGCTTGTGATGAAGCTGACACTAGTTCCAGAAATCAGAAATTTCTATTTCCTGCTGGTGCTTGGATTCAATCTCACGATTTTCCAATCAGAAATTCAAATGATCTAACCACTGCACCCTTGGAAATCTGGGATCTTCAGGAGGTCCTACAGGTTTTATTGGATAATTAATGTTTCCCAGCTTCCTAAACAAGTCATGCTGATTAGGGAAACACTCTATCTCAGGGTTCTCTCAGAGGAAGAAACAAGAGAGGCCTAAAGATATGCTCACTTTGAAGTAAAAGGGCTCAGATTTTTTAGGTCTATATTTTTTTAATCAGACCTGAGCCAATGCCAATCATTCTATACCACATGACTTTCAAATGTGGGAGGAAACTGATGTATGTAAAAAAAACAAAAAAAAACAAAAACAAACATGGGACACACACAAACACACACACACACACACACACACACACACACACACACACACACACACACACACAAAGTGAAGGCAAGATTCGAACCCCTAACCCTGGAGTTGTGAGACAACAGTGTTTATTGCTAAGCCACCATGGCCAGTATCATATTGTTCTAAATAATTAAAACTAAGTGATAGTGGCGTAATCGATACAGAGACACAATAATCCATCCTTCTTTAATATTCATAGTATTGCAGTGATTCACATCGATCGAAATGTTCGATGCCCCATTAAAGCGTCTCGGCTTTCAGGATTCCGATCACGATCGGCAGACCCACCAATGACTCTGCCTTTGTGTGGGCTCGAACCAAATCAGAATCCGTTGATCTGATTACTCGTTCTCATGCCCATAATGAAAACAGGAGCGAGCGCTCAGAGCGAATAAACATCTCACAGATGCCGGTGATAAAAAAACGGATTCAATATACATAATTGATTTGAGATGTCGGCAAGAGTAACGACGAGAGGGAGGAGATGTTGCCTTTCGATGAGCATCCTGGCTGTAATGATACCTCAGGAGGAAGAGAAGATGCTGGGTGTTTTTTTGTTTTTTTTTCATCATCATCTCCTTTACACGTCTAAATAATTGTCATCTCAGATGGCACCGATGTCAGCTCGGGTTAAAACAACCAAACTGCACCTTACTTCTCCTCTCACAACTCGTGTGCTTCATCCCAGTCCTGTGATTTACCTCAAATGCGACTTTAAATCAGCAGGTAATCAGCACACTCGCTGTTTGACACTGGCACGATCCACAGGCCCTCTCTGTCTGAATGCCGGTTTCCATAGATACCATCATGGCTTAGCCTTCGCAGCCATTTACAATAAGCCCTCTTCGAGTGCACACACTCCAACAAGTGTTTGGGAAAATGTCACAGCGGTTGATTGTGATAGAAACCCAAAATATTTGTTTTTTTTTCCTGTTTCAGGACTATCACAAACTGCAATCTGAGGACGATCCAGACTAGAGCCTTCGCCCAGAACCCACATCTACACTACATGTGAGTCTGTTTCCTAAGTTGTTTTCCAGATGCTAATGGAATTCCCCTGATTGTTCTGATCTGAGAGATATTGATGTTAAACCACAGGCTTGATTTATTTTAAAAAGTTTTACCCAGAGCTCGAAAAACAAAATCCAGAACTCCTGTTCATATCAGTACACGGCGCCTATTTTATTTCCAGGTTTATGTACAGTCTGATAAAAAAAAAATTCAACTACTATAGTCTCAAGATATTTGAAGCAATTTTTTTTGATATTCTGTACACTTTACTTTCTTGGTTCAACATCTGGATTGTTCCACCTCGGATGTTTTATTACCTTGTATGTTGACTAGCATGTTTCCCAACACAAATAGTCTTCTGGTTGGATTACTTTTTAAAGAAAACAATATTTACTTTCTAGAGAGAAAAATATTTTTAAAGCCTCTGTCATATTCACGGTGAGAAAATGGTAATTCCATGATGGAGAAGAGGTGGGTGTACTGATTTAACGAATCAGTATAACGTAGAACTTTGATGAGGACAAGGAGTTCTCTGTGAGTGTGGATAGAGAACAAGAGATATCCATGATCTCAATGTGGATTGGTGAGAGCATTCTGAGAGCATGACCCTAGTGCTGCAGTGGGAATTTAAAAGCACACATCAGGGAATTTCTTCATTCTAGAACTTTTCTATTCCACAAGATTGGCAAGAACCAGGAGTGCCCCATGACTTTTTGGAGTGCCCAGGAGTGAGTCTACTAGTGCCAGGAGAGTGCTAAAAGAGAAATGTATTGATTTTGTTTTTGTGAATAGCCTACAGAAAGAATTGATTTGTGCGATAATTCCTCCACTTTTTGGCCGAGATTGGCGAGAATGCAGAGAGGCTTTTGGGGATTTGAAGAGAGCCATACGAGAGCCCCGGAGTTCCAGGGAAACTCCTGGTGTATGCCAATTTTCTTTCCAAAATCACTATGTGTCTATGTGTTTTTCTCCTCAGACTCTTGTATGTATGAAAGGCTTGTGAGTAGCAACAGATGGACTAGTCAAATACATAAACCCAGTTTGGGGTCCAGTGCTGTTTGATTAATTTCATTTACAACTGCAATGGAAAGTTCTTCCTCAAATCGTTTCACCACATTTTCATCTTGCCAGTTGATTTCTTTACATTCTTATAAGCATCTAAAACATTTATACTCTTCTTAACAGCTTTAAAGCCATATCTAAAAAAAAAAAAAATGTCATTTTAAAAAATGCTTCTTGTTTTCTTTGCAACCAACAGATACCAAACAGGGACAAGCACAACCCTGCTACATGGTTTGTTTCCTCCTCGATTTAAAACACTATATCAAAGTTACAATCGCCTCGTAGGGCTCATGAGGCTACCTTCATGCATAATTAATAATGATAAAGTTCCCTGCAGAACCCGACCTGTGTTTATTCTGCAGTTTCTCATCCTGTACCCTCGCAGAGATAACCACAGAGAGGCCATTTACATTCCTGTATCGTGTGCAGCGTACTGCCCTGTCAACTTGCACGCGCATATCATTTGCATCGTACAGCCGGACCACTTACACAACAACAGGAGTAAAATATGCAGAGGTCTTATCACCCTGTTGTTAGCCAGCTTGCTTCTTGGTGAACAGCTAGCAGTCGAATGTGATAGTGAATCGATGTTCCTTGGTATCAAATCCTTTGAGAAGAATTTGTATAAGGAGGTGATGGTTGTGTTTTACAGCGAGGCTTGATTTAGTCTGTCTACGCTACATGCAAAATCAGGATAATTATGAACATCTGTTTTTTCTTTTCATGTTCAGGAACAGTGAGGCATTTCTGAGAATATGGAATTTTAAGACTTTAGGTCCTTAAGTACTTTTATAATATACAGCACTTGAAATACATTACTTGGGGATAATGGAAATCTGGGAACAAATAGATTTGGCAATGTAGAACTTTGAAAACATAGGACTATGGAAATGTTAAAGTTTAAGAATGTAAGACTAAATATAGATCAAAATGTATAGTAGTGCTCAATGCACAATTCTAAAAACCCAAGAAATAGAATGCATTGGGAAAACAGGAATATAGGGACATCAACTCTGAGGAAGTTAGGAATTTAAGAACAGGGAAAAAATAGTAGTTAAAAATATTTTTAAATAAAGTACTAGTAGGTAACATGAAATCTTGGGGATACACAGTATGGTTCTTGAAATGGGGGCGTTAGCGTCAAACCAGGTCTAGGCTTAAAAGCTATAGAAGAAGACTTACAGAACAGTACGGTGATGAGACTCTTGTACTTATCCTGACTTCACTCCAAGACATTTCCAGAGAGCTCTGGAAGCATGGGCATTTGGAATGAATGAACGTATGAATGGATGATGAAGATGATGGTTGGCGATGATGTGGAATATCAGGACCTTGGAAACTTGCACTATAAGACATTGGGAATGAAAAAGAAGGGCTCTGAATGAAGGGGAGACAGAGGCGCCGGGGAGCACAGGATTGTGTAAACAGAGGGCCTTGAGGAGATTCTGGATTTGAGATTATACCGTAGAATCTCTTGTGAGATTGAGCTTTTAACAATTCAGGTCGTAATTCAGAAAATAGAGATTGGTAAACATGCCATTGGGGTTTTAGAAAAATATGGATGTTAAAATGCTAAAAGCTCCAGAACTAAGGCAGTGAGATCGAGCAGGTCAGACCTGCGTGTGTTTTATCTCTACAGTGTTTTTATTAGTATCATTTTGCCTGCCTGTAAAGGTGTCTGGTTCCCGTACTCCATAAACAAAGGTTATTGGAGGTGGAGCGTCTGATTGGTGGCTGACACCGAAACGAGCGAGGGGGAGCAGGAATGAAAGAATCTCAGTGAGCAGGAGATGATTTGCCTAATGACGGCTGAAACGGGAGAGCGTGACAGCACTGCTATTTCCCTATTTTGCTAGAAAGCATGATGAGTCACTTGCTGTCACCTCCCGGCGATCCCGCCCAATTTCGGCTGTCCATCACGACCTGGAAGTGCCTCGACGTTTCATTTGATTGACACGCGTGGGTGCGTGCAGCTTCATAAGATGTGGAGGCGCAGTGTGTGTTTGTGTAATATATCCGTCACTCGACATCGCACCGCATAAAGCATCATGCTGTAGGGATTCATGTTCGAGTATTAACAACGTCATTTTTTCCCCCCTTTTTATTTCACAAACTGTCCTCGCTCTTTAAAATCAAAGCAGGTCAAGTGTAGAATTTGAACTCTAATCACTCTATATTTCGAAAAATAGGAATAATCGCTGTGTTTGCTGCAAATAAACATCCCACAGATGCCAGTGTTTAAAAATGTATAGGATATACATAATTTATAGCAGAAGCTGATGAAAAAAGTGCTGGGTGTGTAGAGACGTGGTTCCTCTGAAGCTCGCGCTGTCGTTACCATCGCGCGGGCTACGCGGGAAGGACACGACGCTCATGCTCAGCAATGCTTCATTTTACATATCGCCTGAGAAAAAGTAAAGAATGCAGGAA
Organism: Clarias magur; assembly: GCA_013621035.1. Classification (NCBI taxonomy): domain Eukaryota; kingdom Metazoa; phylum Chordata; class Actinopteri; order Siluriformes; family Clariidae; genus Clarias; species Clarias magur. Next base: position 81,957 of record QNUK01000887.1, on the reverse strand, counting down.
AGAGATAAGGCTGTTAAGGCTCTGAGCGCAAACCGACCACTGCTTAGGTTACCGTTACCGTTTCTCATCGCGTGACTGTAGCTAGCGGTTACCAGGCTATTGAAGGGTTCCACTGAGCGGCATTGTGGCTTTCAGGTGCCGAGCATCCGGCGGTCCTTAGAGCCGCTACCCATCCTAATGTCGAGAGAGGAGCCGATCACCACGCGGTGTGTTTTAAGTGTAGGTACACGGTGTACCTTTTATCCATTTATAGTTACATTTAATGTTCTGTGAAACGAGTTCTCACTCACATTATAGCTGCTATAAACAGTCATTATCTCCTTTTATTCTCTCGTTTAAAATTAACGCAGTGAAAAACGCAGTTTGTTAATTTAGCGAGAAACCGTGAAAGAAGAGTAAATTTCACAGACATGAAGACGACAAAAATAAAAAACGTAACGTTGCAGCGTTTCTGATAAAAACTCAGTATCATAACAATGACACATTTTAGTCACATTGTTAATCCAAGCGATTATCCCCGTGAATGAGCTGCTGCTATAGGAATGTTAGTGTACAATATTAACTAGGTTAAGATTAAACCTGCACTTCCGTGTCAGAGCTGCTGTTCTAGAGAACTGATCAACTGTAATCCGCTAGTCCGCGTAATAATCTTGTACCGCGGTGTGCGGCATAATTTCCAGCTTCATCATTCACACAACGTTGAGTTTCTTACGATGTCTCGTGTTAATCTTTTTTTATTTGTATTTTTTAAACACAGTGCTCGCAGGCTGTCATGGCCGAGTATGTACACAGGCCGTCATCTTCACGCCACACTGGCTTTTATAAGCTGTAAAATCCCCAAGATTTGCAGATCCCCCCCCAATGTGAAGTGGCCGCGTTCTGACTCATTTCCTGTGCTTTATGTCCTGCGGGGTCTGAGCGAGCGTCTCATCCATCAGCTCCTCCTACGGCTAATATAATGACCCCCGGGCTCTAACCTACAGATACAGATGAGCTCCTCTGATCTGGATCAATATGGACTTAGAGCTTCTCCCCGGCTCACACCCTCCACTCCTCTATGATAATAAACGCCGTTCCATCAGCTTCAGGGTAATACAGTCGTCCGGCGCGGTAGCTGTCAGGATGAATTTACCTAAGATGATGACGAATTTTTATCAGATTTGTAGGTTTTGAGCCAGAAATGAAAAAAAAAAAAATCTAATTCTCTGCCTCATTTTTACCCACCGAACGAAAGCAGTACGTGGCAAATACATACCGATTTCCTTCTATTTAAAAGAAAAAAATAACGCTAACAGATAACAGAACACAGATACGGTTTTGTCTTTCCAAATCTTAAAATTACCTTCTGGTGTTTGTATCGTACATCTGTGAAAATGTTCAGAAAGGTATTACTGCTTAATAGAAAATTGGCCATATGGACAAATACAGTATGTAATGATTTACAGTGTGACTGACAAACTACAGCATTAAAATGGAACAAAATTAATAAGTTAGACTTTAATATTATATGAGGGGGAAAAATCAATGTAAACAGTACATTAAAGTGCACACCTGCTGCCATTAAGCTCCAGTTAATTCATTTGTACAATATTTCATTTATAATTTGTACAAACAAACAAAAAAGCGTTATTTCGAATATACAATAGTTTATATGATATTAAGACACCACCATATGACCTCCAGATGCGTCCATACACTGTACTGTATACCCCATGCAGTGAACAATCAGAGGATTATATAGAGCCATAAAGGGAGTGTTTACTCTCAGAACTGTGTTCTGTTATTCTGTACAATCAAAAGTCCCACCTTGACTCGAACACCCCTCAAAATAAACCTAAAACATAAATGCAAATACATAACCTTTATACAACACTTAGTCATTAAAGGGCGACTCTGTGAAACTGGACAAGGATTCATATTTAACCTCAACTACCAAACAGGCACCCCGCCCCGTAGTGCTCCTTCACAAGCTCCGCCCATAATTAATGACCATTTCCTAATGTTTGCCTCAGTACAGGTAATTCCACTGCGCTGGCGCTCTTGCATCACCTCAGGTCTTCCTGGTTATAAAACACTTCACAAACCGTGTACAGATAAATCACATGACACGGCAGGACCGTGAATAACATTAGCTTCTGTCGCTATGCTGAGAAGCTAACATGACAGGATGAGATAAAAAGATGAAAAATGAAACAAGCTCACATACTGTAATATCAGACCTCACTAGACCTCATATTACACCATCCATCCATCCATCCATCCGTCCATCCAGGGATCTCTGTAGTCCACCTAGTGACCGTGCTCCAGGGTGAACATTGTGTGTTTACTCCCATTGCTGGCGCACTTCTGCATGTCTTTGTGCTGTGGGAGGAAACAGTAATACACGCAGGAAACCCACCGAGCACGCGGAGACTTAATTACTTTAATGTTAATTACTTTTCAACATCTTTTCAGTCCAAGTATCTCAGTATGTGTTGAAAACTGCCCAATCTGGCAACACTGGACCCTGTAATTAGTAAGTCATGTATTAGATGCTTAAAATATATTAAAGTTAAAATGAAAGTCGTGCACTGTAAGCCTGCATTACTGTTCTCACCTCTCAGGTCTAAAGGTGGAAGCGGAGAAGGAAACAGAATTCATACTGATTATTATTAAAGTTTAATATTATGAATTAAAGTATGAATTAGATTTTTTCCTTTGTTGTTGTTGTTGCTCTAAAAATGTTTGTAAAAATGATGATTTAAAGCAGGATTTACGGATGTGATGAACTATTGTGTGAGAGACTTCGGCTAACGTTAGCTTGGACTTTGGGGTGAAGTTCTCCTGAGCCTGAGCAGCGTCTCTCTCTCTCTCTCGTCTCTCTCTCTCTCTCGTCTCTTTCATCTCTCTCTCTCATCTCTCTCTCATCTCTCTCTCATCTTTCTCCTCACTCTCTCGTCTCTCTCGTCTCTCTCTCGTTTCTCTCTCTCTCGTCTCTTTCATCTCTCTCTTGTCTCTCTCTCGTCTCTCTCTTGTCTCTCTCTCTCATCTCTCTCTCATCTCTCTCTTGTCTCTCTCTTGTCTCTCTCGTCTCTCTCTTGTCTCTCTCTCTCGTCTCTCTCATCTCTCTGTCTCGTCTCTCTCTTGTCTCTCTCTCTCATCTCTCTCTCGTCTTTCTCCTCACTCTCTCGTCTCTCTCTCATCTCTCTCGTCTCTCTCGTCTCTCTCTTGTCGCTCTCTCTCATCTCTCTCTCGTCTTTCTCCTCACTCTCTCGTCTCTCTCTCGTCTCTCTCTCTTGTCTCTCTCATCTCTCTGTCTCGTCTCTCTCTTGTCTCTCTCTCTCATCTCTCTCTCGTCTTTCTCCTCACTCTCTCGTCTCTCTCTCATCTCTCTCGTCTCTCTCATCTCTCTGTCTCGTCTCTCTCTCGTCTCTCTCTCTCATCTCTCTCTCGTCTTTCTCCTCACTCTCTCGTCTCTCTCTCGTCTCTCTCTCTTGTCTCTCTCATCTCTCTGTCTCGTCTCTCTCTCTCATCTCTCTCTCGTCTTTCTCCTCACTCTCTCGTCTCTCTCGTCTTTCTCTCATCTCTCTCTCTCGTCTCTCTCATCTCTCTGTCTCATCTCTCTCTCATCTTTCTCCTCACTCTCTCGTCTCTCTCTCGTTTCTCTCTCTCTCGTCTCTTTCATCTCTCTCTTGTCTCTCTCTTGTCTCTCTCTCTCATCTCTCTCTCGTCTTTCTCCTCACTCTCTCGTCTCTCTCGTCTCTCTCTCATCTCTCTCTCTCGTCTCTCTCATCTCTCTGTCTCATCTCTCTCTCATCTTTCTCCTCACTCTCTCGTCTCTCTCTCGTTTCTCTCTCTCTCGTCTCTTTCATCTCTCTCTTGTCTCTCTCTCGTCTCTCTCTTGTCTCTCTCTCTCATCTCTCTCTCATCTCTCTCTTGTCTCTCTCGTCTCTCTCTTGTCTCTCTCTCTCGTCTCTCTCATCTCTCTGTCTCGTCTCTCTCTCTCGTCTCTCTCATCTCTCTGTCTCGTCTCTCTCTTGTCTCTCTCTCTCATCTCTCTCTCGTCTTTCTCCTCACTCTCTCGTCTCTCTCTCATCTCTCTCGTCTCTCTCATCTCTCTGTCTCGTCTCTCTCTTGTCTCTCTCTCTCATCTCTCTCTCGTCTTTCTCCTCACTCTCTCGTCTCTCTCTCGTCTCTCTCTCTTGTCTCTCTCATCTCTCTGTCTCGTCTCTCTCTTGTCTCTCTCTCTCATCTCTCTCTCGTCTTTCTCCTCACTCTCTCGTCTCTCTCGTCTCTCTCTCATCTCTCTCTCTCGTCTCTCTCATCTCTCTGTCTCATCTCTCTCTCGTCTTTCTCCTCACTCTCTCGTCTCTCTCTCGTCTCTCTCTCTCGTCTCTCTCATCTCTCTGTCTCGTCTCTCTCTTGTCTCTCTCTCTCATCTCTCTCTCGTCTTTCTCCTCACTCTCTCGTCTCTCTCGTCTCTCTCTCGTCCTCTCCTGGCTCCCGGGTCTCAGGATGAAAGCCGGGCCGGTCGATGGAGAGGTCAGGTGGCTCCCGGACGCTGGAGGTCTCTGTGTTTGATGTCACACTGTCCGCGTTTCATGTGTGACACCACGAGAAGGTTGCAGTGTAAATTCCTGGACTGATCTCTCCGTGTCTCTCTCTCTCTCTATTCGTCTTTTTTTTATTATTTTATCCGGCGGATGTGAGAGAAGTCTGTGTGTATGATAAGGGATGTTGGAGGTGTAAAGGTTATTCCCACTGGTGGTGAAGGAGCAGTGCTCTCATTAAATCTTCCTCGCCCCTCGTCTCGTCTTCTTGCTCCAAATGTCATTTTCAGAAATGAGTCTGTCTCCTGAGACGGTTTTTCCCCGCTGTATTTCTGTAAACTCTTTGTAGCCATTTTCTCTTGTACACCCCATCTTCACTGTCTATTTTTGTTTTGTTTGTTTGGCTCTTTTAGAAAAACATAGAGAAATCTTTATGAAAGCCTTAATATTGGCCCTTTAACAACAACAAAAAAAAACTAACATCTGTAGCTCTGTAGAAATGCTAAAAAGTCACGATGAAGAACACAGAAGTTCAGGGGCGTCTCAGGGCCTGGACCTGCAGCCACGCCGTAATCGCTGATGCGAAGACTTTTAATAATAAAGTGGAAAATAAACAGAAATCAGAACAGGAAGAGGAAAATATCAGTAATAAAAAACAAAACTGCAACAAAAAAAACCAAATCAAACAAACAGAACAGGAAACTGCCGGGTGACGGACAGGAAGTAAACAGATTCAGTATAAATGAAGGTACTGAAGGCTTTAAATAGACAAAACTACATGGGGTTCAGCTGAGGCCAGCTGGAACAATGTGACCGAGGTACTGAGACAAGGTTTACTATAATAATACAAGTCCTATCATAAACACACACACACACACACGCGCGGGTGGAGCGCCCTCCAGGGGTGATCCCTGACACGGTGGAGCAAACAATATAATAATGATCAGAACAGGATGAATCTGTGATCAGGTGGACTAACTCAGTGGTAGAGGTGTTGATCTACTGATCAGAAGGTCTTATGTTCAAATCCCAGCACCACAACGTTGCCGCTGTTGGGCCCTAAGCGAGGCCCTTGACCCGTAATGACCCGTGATTAATTATACTGAACAGACATAATGAGTTGTTTAGAGCAGAAGTGATCAGCTGTTAGCTTTAGTTCTGCAGAGTCGAGTGAATCAGCTCCTACAGGAGACGGGTCGGGTCAGATCTGATGTGATGCGACTGAAGAGTCGGCTGATCATCAGGAGCAACTCAAAACATCGTCGGTTTTTGACAATAATGAAATAAAGATTCTGAAAGGGGTCCAAATGTTTCCTTTAGACTAGAGACACACGCTGTGTTTTGGCAGAGCGAAGAAATAACGTCAATTAACTTCAATCTAATTAATAACTCGGATTGTAGCAAATACTCACTGCATTAATCATCTCAGAATCTAATTAAAAGAATTCACATGCTCTTTATCAGATCCCTTTAATTCCTCACACACACACACACACACACACACACACACAGCAGCCTCTCTCCTTTTCCACACTTGTGTTCTGTTCTTGTTTTTCCTCGTCTCTGTTTCTCGTCACGTCCGGGTCGCGTTGGCGTGCGGTTCACAGAATCCCGGTTTAAATGCTGAAAGACACGTTCCATGCACAATGGGCTCGGCTTTATTCCTCCCGATGACAGAAGGGTCGAGTGCGCGCTGTAGAAGCCGAAGTTGTGGTTTTCTAGGAAAGAAAAAAAAAAAAAGAAACAAGGATTAAAGCAAACAAGGCTGGATTACTTTATTTATTCCCGTCCCTGTTCTTCTCTTATTATGTTTGTTTTATTGTATTGCCCGAGGGCCAGGGCTTTGCGTTCAGCTCCGTTATTGACTATAAACTCCCAGCTGCTTTGCATAACATCGTGTCCTAAACTCTTGTCTCTGGTTAGCGTTTGTTTTTTGTCCTGGAGGACGCCGTTCTGGTGTTTTCCTCGTGTCTCACCGCGTCCTTACGACTCACTGTTTTGGTGTAGATTACGGGTTAACCCAGGTTCACCTACTGCTCGGTTTTGATTGATTGATTTATTTTCACTGCCATGTTTGACCGGAAGCACAACGTGTTTATTTTGTCATAAACGTCAATAGCTGTCGAATTCTGTCACTTGATTGGTCGGAATGCGGTGATTAATTCTCATTAACAGTCAGCAGTGATAATAGTGCAGTATATTATCACTTTCTATAGTATATATATATCGTTTCTATAGCAACAGCTCATTCACTGGGATGTTTTCTTTTAAATAAGATGTTGATTTATGTAACATGTATGAAGGAGTCTCCAGTGTCAGCGTGTTCCTGTAACAGTTCTTTTAATATAAAGATTTGTGTGCAGACATGGACGTCCTCATCCCCCCCCTCCCCCCCCCTCTCTCTCTCTCTCTCTCTCATCACCATCCCTCCGTCCTCACTCGTCCGTTTGATCACAGCTGCTCACGATGCTGCGTGTATGATAATGGCCGAGTCTGAGCTGAGAACTCTGGGTAATTTTGAGATGATGAGTCGTCTGTTTATCACATGACCCTTATCTTACCTGTCTCCCACACACACACACACACACACACACACCACACACACAGAGAGAGAGAGAGAGAGAGAGAGAGAAAACGCTTCTCCTCATCTCCGCAGGTCAGATGGAATATTTGCGGCCGTAATTGCCTCCGAACGATTGCATCAGATTTCTGGCGTCATTGTTTGAGCCGCAATCAGCGAGTGTGAACTGTTTATGAGGTGCGTGTCCTCGACTGAGTCACAGCCACGGAGCGAGGGACTGAGTGAGAGAGAGAGAGAGAGAAAGAAAACCAGAGTGACATTTTATGGAACGCCGCAGTGTTGGATGAGCCAAAATATAAGAATGTGTGAAACTCTACTATTGATAATAACACGTGTTTATTACACGAGGAGAAATGAACACACGAGCCGTTACAGGACGCAGCTCCGTTTCATAATGGAGACGGACGAATACATTCAGAAATCGCGTCAAAACATTAGAACATTCTTGCTTTTCTTTTGTTTTTTTAAGTTCTAATAAATTTAATGGAATGACGTTGAGACAAAATTTAAGAAATGACGCAGAAATGACTTCAAAGCAACATTCCTTTATGTTTCCCCGTGGAGATTCCTCCTTGATCCGCTTGTCCTGCTGACGCTAGGTCTTTCTTTCTTTCCCCTCGCGGCCAATACCCTGATTTCCTCACCGGGACTGGAGCAGAGGTCCTGGTGGTTGCAGGGAAGCTCCCGCTGAGGCTGGTACTGTAGTGCACATGTGTCAAAATAAAAACAACTCAACATCTGCAATGCAGCAAACTGTTAAATCAGGAAGCTACTGATCCGCTAAAGGGACACAAAATACATTAAAAATAAAATCTGTCCGACAGCTAAAGCTTGGTGAGAACTGGCTCAGGCACCAGGACAATGATCTGAAACAATGATCTGGAACTCTACATCAGAAGGGCTGAGAAATATAAAAATCGAAGGTTTTAGGATTGCCGAGTCGACTGAAACTGGAATGCTGTGGCAGGACCGTGAGAGAGCTGCGTATAATCGCAGCCGCAAATCGTCCATGTACTGAAGTGAGGCTGTAAAGAAGAGCGGACCAAACCCATGTGAGAGCCTGATGAAGTCAAACAGGGAACCATTACTTCATGTTATTGCTGCTAAAGCTACTGAATCAGGGGAGCACTTATTATTGCAATTTTTTTTGGCTTCATTTTTGTTAAATAAATACTTGATAAGTAAAAAAACGTTGTACAGCAGAGACCTTTGTCCAAACCCTCGGCATACTTAGGAAATAATCCAGCCTCCCAGAAATATCACCATTATTACCAATACGCGGCTCCTGTTTGTACGCGTGACTTAGCCGGCGTTCGGTTCGGTCGCTTGTACGGCAAAAATATTTATGCCAAGGCAAGTTACTTACCAAGTTTTACTTCTTAAGGTGAAAATCAGGAAAATCAGAAAAATCCGCTGTATGTTGTTGTTGGTCTGAGGTTGTATTTGAGGTTGTAATACTGAGTCCTGCTACAATCAGATGATCAGATTTATTCTACAGTACATTATTTATTATTTATTATTTATGTTTTTACATAAAAACACGTGGAATTAAAAGAGGGGGTACTAACTTTTAAACGATTGTATGATTGAAATAAATAGAAATCTGGAGCACAAAGTCGCTGTGGTTTTAGCAGAGTGAAGCTCATTATTGAATCTCAGTATCAATTCAGTCCAGGTTTATGTACAATGTTTCATGTGTTATATAATTTATAAATATAGTCAAATAATAAAAAATGTAAATGATGGCAAAAGTGTTGGCACGCTTGTGTGAGGTTAAAAGAAATCCCGCCTTCTGCTTTAAACTGAGTAGAATAATTCAGTCTGGTCTGTAATTGGTTAGCGCATGAAGGTGGGATGAAGGGCGTTTGAAGGTGAGTCACTCTGCGTTTTAGCGAGACCTCGCAATAAAGGGAAACTGCGAGGATCAAGTGTATGAGCGTCTTAACGCTCGAGATCCGTTCCGAGATCATTTCGGCTGCCGTGCAAGCGGATCTCACGCCTGCCACTTACCGTCCGAAATGCAGAATTAAACATCCCAGATGTCTGGTGCTGCGGATCCGATCTCATCCGGCTGTGATTTAAAGTTAATCTTGTGTCGTGCTTAGGTTTTTGTTGCACCGTTGCTGCGGGGGATCCGTCACACAGTCGAACCTTCGTCACCAGAGCGCTCCTGCTTTGTTGCTTGTACAAGCTGAGATACCTGATCTTAAACTTTGGAAAAGTTCTCTCCTGGATCTGATTTCTGACGGATCTCCGCTTGTAAAACATCTCGGCGCGGCTTTATGTAGCGCTGATTAACGCGAGCCGGCCGGGGTCAGCGTTACACTCAGAGTGCTTGTAGTTATTCCATGTGATATAAAACACTTTACTCTGAGCACACCAGTCGGATTGGCTACTAGAAAAGACAGACGATAAAATCCTCATGAGGTTTGAAGAATAAAAGCAGCTGCGAGCCGGGAGGAAGCGCTGGTGAAAGCCTGCACAAAGAGACCGTGTGACTCAGTCTGAAGACACGAACGGAACGCGGCTGCGAGGAGAACAAAGAACAAAAGAAAGCGTCAGTTCGTCTTTGAGATAACGCGCCCGCGACGGTAGATTGGACCCGGCGTTGGTTATTGCAGTAAGTTAAATCAGGTGTGTGAGGGAGAGAGAAGATACTGGAAATGGAAAATGATTAAAGGCACTTCAGGATCAGGATTTAGAAAAAAATTAAGTCCGGATCGGGTAATGAATTAAAGCTGGATTTGGACATTTCAATAAAAAAAGCTTTTACATTTGTTGTTTCCTGACAATCTGGGTTCCCAATAACGCTCTGTAAGATTGACTATATTGGAATAAAACGAAACATGAAGCTGGAAGGTCTTGCTCAACGACCCAATCGACATAGATGGTGGTGCTGGGATTTGAACATGTGACTTTCTTAGTTGGAACTTTACGTCTGTCTGGTCGGGACGAACTGAAGGGGTTACTGTAGGCGCTGGAAGGATCAGTGCCAGCTTGTTGTGGTGCTGTGGTGTGTTTAAAACTTAGTGTGCCAATCAGAAGGTGTTCAAGTCCCAGTATATCCATGCGGTCAACTCACCAGGGAAGCGTCATTTCATTCAACATGTAAAAACTACTAAAACTTATCATACTTTTAATAGCACCTCATTGTTCATTTATGTTCCATTTATGATAATTAGGCACAGATCGGCTCTGTCATCAAGACGGGAAACATCAGCTTTCTCTAAAGGCACTGAGACTGGAGACTCCTTCCATACATGCTACAAAAACATACAAATGTGTACTTTAAAGGGCGTGTATTCTTTTTGAATCCCCCCCCCCAACCCCCCCATGTTTCTACATTGTTTCATCTATTGCGTTTGAGGAAGGCAATTAAAACCCCTCCTAATGTGACCTCATAGAAGAAAAGCCACTCCCCCCAACTTGTTGCTCAGTTCTGCTTTTCTTTGGAGGGGCGTGGCTCAATGGTAGCTTGGCAGCAGCACTTTAACCCCTGAACTACCCCTGGACACTGACGAGTGTTCACACTTCAGAGGAGCTCTGTGACCTCAGGAACCTTTAACTTAAACCACTAAACCTCACCATAGAATCAGTAAACCTGTGTGACTGTAAAGGCTATGTTATATATTCTATATGTTATAGAAAATTAATCAACACCTTCTGACCGATCAGAATCCAGTAGAACCACCACCAGAAGTTCTGGTGTACAAAAAAATGTAAAAAAAAAAAAAAAAACCTGTGACAACTTGGACATCTGTGTCGGCTGTGGAACTCCTGGTGATGGGAAGGGTGTCGTGCTCGGTGTTGGATGATAAATAAAATCCTCCCTCCAATAAAGCGTGATGTCGAGCGCTCAGAGAGTGTGTGTGTGTGTGTGTGTGTGTGTGTGTGTGTGTGTGCTGTCATGAACACTCACACAGGCGAGGAGAAATCCCCACACAACCCTCTTCTGTAAAAGTAGTAGGATGTAAAAGTATCCAAACGAACACACCGCCTCCTTGTGCCCTGCCCACACTTTTATATTTGTATACAAAAAAAAACCACACACACACACACACACACACACACACGCGCGCGCGTGGTTGAAGTGGGAGCTCGAGTTGCCATGGAGACGGCTCGGCCCACATTGTCGGGGGGTTCGGTGGGCTGAGTCGAGCTCGCGTTCACCCCTACTCCCACGATGCAATCTGCTGTGTGGTTGTGTGTTTATTTCTGTGTGTGTGTGTGTGTGTGTGTATGTGTGTGTTATGATGCGTGGGCTGGAAGACCCAGTGTGAGATTGTGGGATGTTTTGATGAGTCCTCTCTGACCACTTGTTTATGCGCGTTAGCATTGGTGAGCTTGTCTGTGTGTGTGTGTGTGTGTGTGTGTGTGTGTGTGTGTGTGTGTGTGTGTATGTGTGTGTGGCTAACAGCCAGCCCTATTGCACTGACATGCACTTTAATGCTTTTTGTTGTTATTTTTTATTCTGTACTGTAGTTTATTTACCTGCGAGCCGGACGTTACTGTTGTGTACGTTGTGTTTTTTCTTTATGGGCTCCGACCTTATTAACTACGGACTTCATCAGTGTCTCAAACAGAGGAAAGTCTGAGGATCACAGCAGGGTTTACACCGATCGGCCAGAGCATTAACACCACCACCAGATAACATGAATGACCAGTTACACCCCAGTAGACTGGTGACAGGATCATGGACGCCCGGGACTCACCCATGTCCACGCTGACCAGCCGGTCAGTGCAGCCGGTCCCACAGAAAGACCAAACAAACCCCCCCCCCAGTGCACCACAGCCCACTGCACACGGGGCCCAGCAGGCGATGAGCCCAAGCCCCGGACCCGGCCTCCAGACTTCACAAATCCCAATTCATTCAAGCCCCATGAGACAAACAGGTCTGATCCATTCAGAGCCCCTCGTACCACACACAGCCCCCGCTGTCAATCCGCTGCCAATGTCCTGGTGTCAGGCACCACAGCACCCCCTAGAGGCCTTGTGGAGCCTTCTGAAGTCCCTCCCACCCTACCCCCCGGTGGGCACAAGGGGAACCTAAATGCTAGCTGGCTCTAATGTTATGGCTGATTGGTGTGTTTGCTTGGGGGAAAATGTATTGTTTTCCAGTGCATTCTGTAACTTTCAATGTTTTTACCAGTGAGACTTTTGTTTTTGCTTTATTTCTTATTTGCCACAAAGATACAATAATCACCTGTCCAAAAGCAGGACAAAAATTTACAGTTAAATGGTACATTAACAGTCTAATGCTAGATATCAGAAAATGTCAAATAAACAAATTAGTTAAACTGGTGTTAGGCATTAGGGGTAAGAGCGTGGAAATTAATCCTGACTTCATGTGCAGCTAAATAACTAAAAAACATTGTCATTAATCTGAGTACAGTTAATTAAGCAATATCGCATGAAACGACGTGTGATATCGCTTTCATACGACACTTCCACAAGCGCCGTTTATTGTCAACAGATTATGATTTGTTTATTTGATTTAAGCACTAATTTAGCTCCGCCCACACATATCCTTCAACGCCTGGTGGAGCTAACTAACGGCGACTGTCGACAGTTAGCGAGCGCCAGTGAGTGTGATGAACAGGAGGTGAGAGTGGTGTGAAACTCTGAGCGCTTCTCTGTAGGAGCTCCAGGTGAGGAGAATAAACCATGGAGGAGGTGTTCAGTCCTGAGAAACTCACCAGATTCACTGCAGATTTACACTCATTACACTTTAGAATATCAGCTCCGGTACCTTCAGGGTTCTGGGGTCGAATCCCAAATAGTGTTAAATGTAAAGCTAGTGCACTATGTAGGGTGTACATACACTCCCTTGTTCCACACAGCGAGTAGTGCCCTTGATCAGGGGTTAGAGAGGGGTTTAGGATTCAGCCTCGTGTTGGACGCTAGTTAGCGTTGTAGCTAAGCGTTAGCCGTGAACAGAACGACGCGGGCGGTTCAGAGGCGATTCAGAAGGACTTAGAAGTGATTAGTGCAGAGACGTGAGGCGTGTTGTTTAAGACGACGTGACGTTATCAGATGTGTGTTGTTGCTGAAAGTGCGTCTGTGACGGGGTGTGAATGTGGGCGTGGTCAGGCAGTCGCTCTCTCCGCAGTACTGCGGACCGAACAGACCCACTCTCACCCACGCCGAGACACACAGTTAATGTCATGAACCACTGGACAACCCTGGGACACGCCCACTCACACATGAACCACTGGACAACCCTGGGACACGCCCACTCACTCACACACAGTTACACAGCACAGTGCTGTTACGGTCTGTTATCAGCACTCATGGAATAACGCGTTTAGATCACTCGTTTAGACCTAACCTTTCTATTGTACTAAAACTAAAATAAATATGTAAACACAGGAGTTACATCATGAGGGTTACATTTCTCTGACACTAGTAGCCCAGTAGTAACAAGAATGTGTGTGTCAACGTGTGTGTGTGTGTGTGTGTGTGTGTGTGTGTGTGTGTGTGTGTAAAGAGAGATAACGTGACTTTATTGTTATTGTAACGAAAATTGCGTGTATTTATGTCCAGAAGACGAACTCATGTCTTAAGTTCAGATAAAATCTATCACGTAAGCTAGAGAGTGATTTTTAAATGAGGTTTTAAGATTAGATTAGTTTAGACTAGATTAGATTAAACTTTACTGTTATTGTGCAAACGTACATGTACAGATCCAGCGAAATGCATTCAGCATCAATCCATAAGTGCATAAGTGGCCTATTTACAGTAAATATCAATGTACAAACAGAAGGTGCAGTAACGGTGTGTGTGTGTGTGTGTGTGTGTGTGCGCGTGTGTGTGTGTGTGTGTGTGTGTGTGTGTGCGTGTGTGCATTTATACTCTGCAGTAGTGCGATGATAAACTGTTGAAAGAGGTTTTGTTGAATAATCCGCTCCAATACCGACACACCTACAGTGAATTAGTTCAATATTTGATTAGTGCTTTAAAAAGGTGAGCAGGTCTCTCCTGCTGGTCCTCACACACTCGGTCCGGATCTCTCTAAGTGTGAGTGTCCGTGCTCGTGCTCTGTAGCAAGACATGTCCTTGTAGAGGAAGATAAAAGCCCTCCTTGATTCACTGGAGAACAAGCCTGCACCATGAGAGATCCAGCTAATTGGCTCCTTTGTCAGAGATGTGTCAGGAGAAGGGTGCTTTTTTTGACAGCCATGAGCTTGGATAGGGTTTTACACACGCACACACACGCACACGCACACACACGCACACACACACACACACACACACACACACACACATGAGATGGGAGGTAGGAACAGAGATAGAGAGGAAGAGTTTGAGGATGAAGAGGCAGCTGGTTCCCTTTGTAGCACAGAGGAGGGACCCGAGACTCCATGCTGATGTCTTCATGATGAGACAGCCTCAGGACGTCCATCATACTCCATATGGGTCAGTTGACTTGGAGTGGCGCGGCCATCACACCTCCGCAGACAGCTATCTTGTAGTGAGTGAGACATTGCCAAATATTACATCATGACGAGTGGCAGATCATCAGTGCGGCTCTGGAGCATCAGTGGAAGATTACATGCAAATATTTCCATTTTCACGACAGTTATATCAAAGCGCATTAACCACAACACTGCTCACATTCCTCATCTCAGCACTGCCAGGATTTTAAGGCAGTAATACAACTGAATATTTAACACGGGTTTATGTTAACTGCCGTGAGTCCATGCCTGTTGACACAGGGGTTCTAGCTGCTGCTCCTGTCCTAGAATCGTCCACATTAAATATACAACCACGTTTCCAATCTGATATTAAATATGGCTCAAGTTGTCACTAGCATGGACAGAGCTGAATTAATATCTTATACACTATATGGACAAAAGGATTTGAACAAACCTGTTAATTATTAAATACAATCAGGCCCCTTATCCCCAGTGAAGGACAATCTTAATGCTTCAGCTTAACAAGACATCTTGGACAATGCTGTACTTCACTGAACTTCGTGCCAGCAGTTTGGCGAAGGCCCTTTTCTATTCCGACGTGACTCCGTCCCCGTGCACAAAGCGAGGACTATAAGGACACGGTTTGATGAGTTCGGTGTGGAAGAACTCGAGCGGCCCGAACACCGAGCCCTGATCTCAACACCATCGAGCACCTTTGGGATGAACTGGAACTGGAGATTGTGAGCCGGACCTTCTCGTCCAACATCAGTGTCTGACCTCAGTGTCTGAGTCCATAAATCCCACATGAATTCTGCAATGTCGCTATACAGATCCCACATTTGTTCCATCATGAACATTTGTTCTGCATTGGCTGTCCATGGACCCGACATACTGGACTTCCTACAATGATGCTACATGTATCCTACAATGGCCCTACAAAGATCCATCACTTGCTCTTCAATGATCTTACCTAGATTCTACATCAGTCCTACA
The DNA here is from genome assembly GCA_013621035.1 of Clarias magur. Classification (NCBI taxonomy): domain Eukaryota; kingdom Metazoa; phylum Chordata; class Actinopteri; order Siluriformes; family Clariidae; genus Clarias; species Clarias magur. Next base: position 66,439 of record QNUK01000887.1, on the reverse strand, counting down.
TCCGACCCTACATACACGCTACCATTAAAAAGTTTGTACACCCCTCTAACTCCATGGTCGTTCCTGATGTAACAACACTGAAGGCGGTTATATAAAACACACAATCATCTCCTCTGAACAGTTGATATTGAGATGTACATCTGCTCCTTCTGCTCTGTGAAGCTTCATAACGCCTCTAATCTGAGCTGCTGCTTGAGGTTAATTGGTGATTTCTGAGGCTGGTGACTTTGGTAGCTCTAGCAAGTTTTGCTCTCGCTTTCTTGGGAAGGTCTTCATGAGAGACAGTTTCATCATGGAGCTCGATGGGGTTTACAAACACACTCGACACACAATACTGTTCCTGTAAGGATTGTTCCAGAACAGCCGACCTTCATGTCTTACAATAACAACTGACTGTTACTGCTGTACATGATGCCATATGTGTTAGTTCACAGTTATGAAATCTCCAGGATTGTCTACAGGATAGTAGAAAATAAGTCTAAACATACCGGCCACACCAGGTTCTGCATTCCTGTAGCTCCACAGCGGTCACACACTCATCTCCTGAAACCCAGTGTTAGCATTACAATGGCTCTAGATATGTCCTATACTGATTGTATGATTATCCAACATACGTCTTGTCTTTATGGCTTCTACAATGGCTGTAAATTTGTCCTATGAAACCCCTGCACAGGTCCAGCTGAGGCTCAGTGTTAAAGCCCTAGATGATACTGTATTAGTCTTATAACTGACCATCAGTGCTGTATCGTTGGCCCACCGTGGTTCTGTAGTATTTTTAACGCTTCAATGAACCTGGATTAAACACACAATATAGTATTTAGCCGAATGGGGTTGAACTCGCTAACACGTACACGGCAGGCGCTCCTAGAGGAGTATCAGTGTTGTTAAGACGCCGTTGGCTAATGTGAGAACATTATTATAAAACACCAGCGCGTCGTTCCTACAGGGGTTTTTCATGTAAGACGGATTAAAACATCAATGCTGGGATGCCAGTCTGAGCTGTCAGTCAAGAAATAAATAATAACCCACACGCCATCAACACCAGCGCTGACCTCTGTCAGATTCGTAGTCCATTAAATCTTTACGTTCATGTGTTCAGCACATTGTAATGTATTTCCATCCCTACCAGACTTTATTAACCTCACGAGGCCTTGCTAATGAGCCGCTCAGGAAGTGTGCAGATGAAAGAGTTTTCGGGAGCAGGACTGAAATGCTGATGTAAGTAATTGGCGTTTGAGGATTCGAGAAAGATAATACAGGTCCCGTTTAAAACGCGGCTTTTCATTGGTTGGGACATAAATGAAGTCTTTTGACTTTGACAGCTTTTCAGCTATAATCTAGCGAACATCAGAGGCTTCTGGAAGAAACGTGATTGAGTCGAGAGGGGAAAAAAATTGGTCCAGCATCCAGTGGAGTCGTGATTGTGTTTCAGATTTTTTTTTTGTGTGAAAATTTTACACCTGAAATACAGGTTTAGCAGGACACCGGAGTCCCGGCCATTTCGCCCCCTTTTTCTTTTAATGCCAATGTAAAGGTGTGCGTGTGTCTCGATCTCAGACTGAAGTCATGCTGCAATGCCCGTACATACAGAAGGTTCTACACTGGAGTTACTTTGGCTCTACAGTGGTCCTGTAAGTACAGTAGGTCCAGTGTCTGGTCTCTAATGGTCCAGCAGTGTGTGTCCCTGACTCCAAAGGCTGTAGATGACTTTAAATTAGATCTACTGTACGTCTTTCCTAAAAGTCCAGTCCTTTTTCTTTTCATTTCAGACCTAAGATGGCTTAGGGACTAACAATAGAAGATTTAATAAAAACCAGACCCACGTAACACAACGTGAATTTTTTATTTTGCATATCTGAAGTCAGTAGTCTATCAGAATCAGCCCAGAGCAATCGCTGTGCTAAGGGAGGAAATCATGTCTGCATGGGGAGCAATTTTTCGGTTTGTTTTTTCACCATGAATCGTATTCATCCTGTGGATCCAGACTTTTGAGCCAACCTATGAATTGGCCTTCTACATCGTTCCTAGAGTATATGGGATCTTCTCTGGCCAAATGTGGGCCGTCTATTGACCCTCTAATGATCCTGCGTGAGAGATACTGTATGTCCCGTATTAATCTGTAATTCTCCTCCTTTAGATTAGTCTTCTCTGCGGTGCTGTGTTGTCGGGCCATGGGTAGCTCTTACATTGATCATTACTGTTTACTGATCTATAGTTATTTATCACTTATGTGTTATTTATTAGTCCCGACACTACTGGATATTAGACTAGTCTGTATTCCACATTGTCCCGACGCTGGCCCTTGGTCCTGGCTAGACCGTTGCTCTTATAGATTATTCCTGGCACAGATGTTAGTTCTGCCGTAGACCTAAATTGCTTCTCTATTGGCGTCACAATGCCTAAATACAAACCCTGCTCTGGTTAATGCCTCGATTAAACACCACTTTTGCATTTTGCACTTTTGTTATTAACAGCACGACCTTACAGTTCCTCATACGGTACCTCTCCAGTCACCACCGCATCGTAAAGTGTCTTTGAGAACATCCTTTGCTGTTAGTGCTGTTCCCATGACCCATCCTGAGGTCCTTGTGTCCTCAGCAGGAGAGTGTCCTAATGGGGGACGGAGCGAGAGAGCTGGGGACTCACTCCGTAGTGTACGAGAGGGAAGAGAGAGTGCACCCTGGAGAGTGATGAGGAGACGAGAGAAATGGTGGCTCGAGTCGATGAAGAGAGAGAGAGAGAGAGAGAGAGACTTGATTTTCAATCTTGTGAATATGTCAATGTGTGCATGGGTGTGTGTGTGTGTGTGTGTGTGTGTGTGTGTGTGTGTGTGTGTGTGTGTGTGTTTCTGTATGTCTGTCACGTCCATCAAACTCCATAGTCCATATTTGTTTGGCGCAAGGGGCGAAAAGTCAAATATTTCCTTTATCTTTTTTTCCGTCTCCTCGGCCTCCCGTGTGTATGTGTTTGGTAAACAGACCCTGACACGCTCGGAAATTAATGAAAAATATCAGCCACAGAGCTAATAGAGCAAAAATGACAGTCTGACTAAACCGTGATAGGAATTTTATTTCCTCTGTTTGCTTTTCACTGGCTGCAAATCAATGAGGCCGATAGACACAGCGTCAGTGATCAGCAACAGCACGGGTTCATCATACTGTACACACCTTAACACACCTAAACACGCCTAAACACCCCTAAACAACCCTAAACACGCCTAAACACACCTTAACACACCTAAACACGCCTAAACACGCCCGGCTGTGCGGAACAACCAACATCCGTCCTTCTCTTCCAATGAAATCTTAAATGAGCAACGATTAAGACATTTAGCATATACAGTAAATCTATATTACAATATTTGTTTAAAAGTAATTATATGTATATGTGGTGGTGTAGTGGTTAGCACAGTCGCCTTGCACCGTCAGGGTCTGGGTTCGATTCCCGCCTCGGGGTCTGTGTCCATGGAGTTTATATGTTCTCCCCGTGCTTGATGGGTTTCCTCCGGGTAATCCAGTTTCCTCCTACAGATCAAAGACATGCAGGTTAGGCTAACTGGCGCTGACATATTGCCAGGGGGGGAAACTGTCCAGGGTGTAACCCCGCCTCCTGCCCCAAGTCTCAGCATACAGCGCCGTAGACACTGAATTAATACATCAGTGGTACATTCTGTTAATTTCTTCATTGTCTGTATTTTTTTTTCTAAGACATACTAATGCGAGCCTTTAACATCCTTATCCATAATATTAATTTAAGCTGCAAACCCGGTTTAGTGAATATAAAGCGAGCAGCTCGTACCTGCGAGCACTGAGACTCTCACACCTCATGTCTACACTCGTACGCAGCACTGCACGATGCTCACGGTTTATTCAGCCAGGTTATGTAGAGGTATTGGGGTCTGTTTATTTATTTATTTATTTATTTATTTATTTTTCTATAGGTTGCCATTTCCAGCAGTTTGAAGCAGTAATTTACACGATGGTATAAGAAATAACTGGAGGCACATTCGGTAAAACATCTCTTTCGCCAACATGCCACACGAGCCCCTTGACGTCACGCCTCAACGTGTCACTCTGGAGCTGCTGGTAGAGTAAACAAGTGTGTATTACAGTTTGTACAGAGATAATCAGCGTAACACGAGGCTCGAATCAATTAGGCCGGCGTGACAAGTATCAGTTCTGGCACGAGCTGACACGGAGGAGACAGAGATCTGGAAATGTTGACGCACGCCGAGTTCTGAGCGCGACGCTGCAGTGGTGAGTCAATACCAGACCTGTGCGAGAACATTTACAAACATTTATACGGTGAAAAGGAATAAAAATACCGACGTGTGTTGAGCAGTTTCATCCTCTTTCAAAATGTTGCTAAAAGTCTTGATCTAACTCTCAATCGTTTTATTTAATTTCTAAAAAAGAAAAAAAAATTTTTATACCGTAGCGCCCAAAGCATCACTAAATTACTTTTGACTCATCGCTGGATGCAAGACCGAGTGTTTCTGTTAAACTCAGACTCGCTTTGCAGTCGTCTGGTGAATAGTCAAAGCTCTTTCTTCTGCATCAGTGCGGTGGAAAAAGAAATTTGTAGCAATAACTAATCGTTTTAAATTGAGTACATGAAACTAACGGTGTCTAAAGGTGAATGAAGTTGTTTTCAGTCTGATCAGTCTGGCCTGGAATGTAATCTAAATTCCAAAGCATCTCGGCAGATTTTGTATGCACTTCTATGGAAATCGTTGCACATATTCACGTATGGTAACATAATGTTTCAGTCAAGAAATAAATAAATATATATATATATATATATATATAGTATATATATATATATATATATATATATATATATATATACAGTGGAACCTTGGATTGTGAGTAACCTGGTTTACGAGTGTTTCGCAAACCGAGCAAAGATTTTTAATAAATGTTTAATCGGAAACCGAGCAAGTATTAGTTTACGACTGCCAAGTATCATGTATCAACCATGCGACTCTTATTTTGACACAGAGCGGCAAGTGATCACAACTGAGCCAATGACTTTTCCCATTAAAACAGTGTTTGCATTGTGTATGTTAGTTGTGAAACTTAAAAAGCGAGGTGTGGGAGGGAGGAGGAGTTTTACTGTTTAAGACGAGGCGAGGAGCTAATTCCACACACACACACACACACACACATATACACGGCGCATGCGAGTTTAATTCACCCCATCCAAGGTGGACCACGCCCCATGCCCTGACTCCTCTGGGATCGGCTACCGGCCTCCCTCGACCTTGCGCAGGGTAACGAGCGAGTTAGTGTAGAGTCCAGATCCTTTCGTACAATGTGTTTCAGTGAAATGACGAGGAGACCGCACACACCAACCCCAGGCCACTGAAGACCGTTTACAGGAAGCAGAACGATTGTTTGAAGAAGATGTGAGATTGATGTTCTGTCATGCTCTCGATGAAGCGAACTGTTTCAATGCCAAAACATCTTAAACATAAAAATAGAAACCTGAACTGAGCTGAACTAAATGTCCCATGACGTCCCTAATTGATTAATTACTCGGTACAGTATCAGTAGAGGGATTAAAGAGCGGCAAAAAAAAAAAGTGCTCGTAGTCGGTGTGAAAATAAATAAGGTATCCATGCATTTAATTTCCGACAAAAAGACTCTGCTCCCTCAAGGGTTCTTCGGATATTTAACGAGCCTAGCTTTTGGAAGCGCTTCAGTACCGACTCTTACTGAAGACACAAACTCGAGGAAACACCTCCTAGGAGACGTTTCAAAAAGCACACGTACAGCATTTTCCATGTAATTCACAGTGTCTCGAGTGCGGACGCTTCTGTGTGAACTCATGCGTTCATATAGTCTCCTGGTCAGTCCTGCGCTTCCTCTCCTGTGTTGCACTGAGTATTTCTGATGCCAGATGCCATGATGGTGATGGACAGCTGATGACTGATGAAGAAAGTTCTTGGCCTTCAACTGGCAGTCTTAATTTCATGATTGACAGCTCAGATCGTTATCACAGGAGCTTCAGAACGAGCCAAAAGACACGAGCCTGCTGTGTCAATACAAAGTAGGGCATAAAAGGTGAATATCTACATGCACAGAATAAAGAAAGTAGAAATACTACAGTATATTCTTTATTTATCTGAATTAAATGAGCGTTAATATACGAGGGATGTTCAAGTCAAACCGGGACGTTTGCAGAATGAAGGCGTAAAATCGACATTTACAGAAGACTTCAGTCACAGTACGGTGATGAGACTCACCGCAGTGGACGGTGGAAACGTTTTAAAGAAGGCCGTACATCTGTGAATGACGATCCTGGTCGAGGTGACTCGGAGAACCCCGCGGTCGTTCCCGTTAACATCCAGCGAGTGGAACGCCTGATTCTTGAAAAAATCTGTGTGTGGGAACTGTACACACACACACTTATTCAGCAACACCAGTCACACATTACAGCAACTCGGCTGGGAGTTATTGCCTTTTTTCACCGTCAGGACTAAAAATCTGGCGCTTCATTAGTTTAATGTTCTCTCATGACGGCGCTTGCTCGCAGTATGCTCCTTGTCTTTTGGTAGCTCGTCAGAATCTCCAAAGGGTCTGAGACACACAGGATCTCTGCCAAAAGGCCAGGTGCATCTTCAACGTTTCCCGTCCCACGCTGATGACTTCATTTAAAACTATCGGCTGCATTCAGAGTTCGGTGATGATTTAACACATATTAGACGTTGCATGTTACTATAAGCTGGAGCGCTATTTAAAAGTTGAGGTAGATTTACAGCCAAGGAGGCGGAGTTTGAGTCCTGAGTTTGAGACGTAACGCTGCTTTTATCCTTTTAAAGGCGAGAGAGAAAAGCGTGAACGTTGGGTCAGGATTGCTGATTCTTTTGCCTTTATTGAAAAAAGAAGCCCTCTTGAGGTACTTTAAAGGCTGCCAGATCTAACAGGCAGAGACAAAAGCTCTTTAGCACATCATTAGAAGAGCCTCGCTTCATGGAAATAGAGACGGCGTGTTTCCTGAGAGTCGCTGTCCTGGTCACTCACACTAATGATCACTCATTAGGCCAAAGGTGCGGCCTGTTATAGAAAAGATTTTTGCCTTTTGGTGAGTTGCATTCTGGTAACAAGCCCATTAGAAGGTCACTGTCAGTTACGACTCCGGAGTTCAGGAAGTCTCGGAAGCAGTGGGTGGTTTGGTGAAATGTAAAACTGGCTTCCCTGTAAATCGGCTCATAGCAAAGTCACAGAGAGGCGTTACAGAAATCCAGATGTAGATTCGGCCTCTTAATAAACGAGGCAGCAGCGACAGTGATGAGGAGATGACATGAGGAGACAACCTTGAGAGGAACCAGACCCGAGAGGAACCAGACACGAGAGGAACCAGACCCGAGAGGAACCAGACACGAGAGGAACCAGACTCGAGAGGAACCAGACTCGAGAGGAACCTGACTCGAGAGGAACCAGACTCGAGAGGAACCAGACACGAGAGGAACCAGACACGAGAGGAATCAGACACGCGAGGAACCAGACTCGAGAGGAACCAGACACGAGAGGAACCAGACTCGAGAGGAACCAGACTCGAGAGGAACCAGACTCGAGAGGAACCAGCCACGAGAGGAACCAGACACGAGAGGAACCAGACACGAGAGGAACCAGACACGAGAGGAACCAGACTCGAGAGGAACCAGACACGAGAGGAACCAGACACGAGAGGAACCAGACCCATCATGATCAGGACGAGTAGTATTTCGAGTTGGGTTAAACACACATAGTGAGGATTTAATACGTAGTTAGACCTCAGACTTTAGAGTTATCTCAAGGCGGCAGAGTTTATCTAATGCATATACCTTTTATTCTTTTGGGGTGGAGTTTATGTAATACATACAGTAGATATTTCATTCTCCTGGAGGCAGAGTTTATCTCATACATTAACATTTTACTCATAGGGCAGAGTTTATCTCCTACACAGACCTTTTCATTCCCAGGTGGAGTTTGTCTAACACACAGCGACATTCTCACTCATGAGGTCATATCTACTGTAACAGTGTAACTTTTTGCTCAAGTGAGAGTCACTATCAAGCCTGAACGCCATCATCTAACAGTTTATTGTAACCAGAATCTATTTCCTGTTTCAAGTCTAAAGTCAGTATTTTCTATCCCAGGTTTAAACAGGAGGCACTAACAGGACTGAAGTCTCCCTGAATCGAGTCCTGGGATAAACACAGAGTGAACCTACAGCATTCGGATGAGAGCAGAACAAATATCTGAGCTCTTACACACAATCTCGTCATATCAACTTAATAAATATGCATTCTTTGTTTAATATTTTGCTTTCTGATGGTCACAGTTGGGTCAATTCCAGGAACACCGGACATGTGGTGGGAATAAACACGTTCATTCTCATTCACAGCTAGAAATTCACACACAAAAACCCCAGTCTTTATAAAGAGTGCTACATATCATGTTTTCTTCAAAATAAAAACACCAAGTGTTCATGAAAATGCCATACAAATAAATCAAGTATGCCTGAAAGGTAGAATTTTGGAGGTGAGTGCACCATTCAACTGAAACAAAATGTACTTTTGGCAGTAAAGAACTGAATATATGAGTTATCCAGAGGCGAGGGAACGAACTGGGGGTCTGCCATGAGCAGAACTTTGAAGGTTTTATCCTTTTATGGTTGGCGAATGCCAGGAATAACAAACAAAATGAATGCAGCTGAAGTGAAAGAAGTTACAAAGAGAAAAAGTCAGCACAAATATGTATTATAAATTACTCTTACCTGATAAGAAAAGACAGCGAGAAAAAGTGAGCACAATCATCTTCAGGGAAGGAACAGAAATTCTGAAGAGAAATGAAAGTTTACTGAGGAAACATCAGGCCACGTGTTCCAGAGGAGGAATCTGAGGAATCTTCTGAGTCAGTGGTCTGGATTTGTGATCGTACCTGCTGTAATTTGCATAGTGAACATTGCATTTTCAACTGCTACACCAAAATTTCAGCATCTCTGAAAAACTCAAAATGATTCTTAAATAGTATCTTGACCAACAAGCAAGCAGCACATGCCATTAGTACCAGAATATGAGGCTTTTGTTATGGAACCAACAATAGCAGACTTTGGGATTCCTCCAACTCCACACACACTTTAGAGATGCCAGATGACTCTGCCTTTTATAGTCCAGCACAAAGTCAGTCAGTCAGCAGGACAGATTTGAGTCATCAGTGAACCTCAGCCAAGATTGTAGCAGGGCTTTTGTATCCATCGCACATTGTCAAGGCACTGGTACCCTTGACTCTACGTTTGAAGGTAATTGAGGGTTGGATCCTTCAGAAATGCATGAAATACGCTCATTTAAAAAAATACACTTGAATGTAGATGATGTAGCATTGAGCATAATCAGCATGTGTATTATATATTTTATACACATACTGTATACACCAATCAGAAATAAGATTATGACATTATGACCAATGACAGGTGAGAGGAATAACATCGATTATCTCGTTGCACTGGCACGTGGAAGTGGGTGTGGTATAGCAGTCAGCAAGGGAACATTTTGACCCTGATGCTGATGTGTTGGAAGCTGAAGAAATGGTCACATGTAAGGTTTTGAGCAACTTCAAACCTGGAGATCTTGTGGGTTGTTCCTGTTCTGCAGTGGTCAAGACATAAAACAATATGGGTCCAAGGAAGGAAAAGCAGTGAACCAGCGAAAGGGTCAGGGTTGCCCAGGGTCCCTGACGCACATGGGGAGTGATGGCTGGTCTGTGTACTCCGATCTGAAAGGAGAGCTACTATAGCTCAAACTGGTGAAAAGGTTAATGCTGGTTCTGATAGGAAGGAGTCAGAACACATAGCATATCGCTGTTTTGGGGGCGAAAGGGGGGACCTACTAAACATTAGGCTGTTTGTCATAATGTTATGGCTGATCCTATTTTAAGATTTTGGAAAAAGCTAAAACCACATGACAGTGCACTGACTTGTAGTACTTCTCTCTTATTTGCCTGACCTGGGCTAGTCTGGACTTCCTAACTTCTGGGAACACAGGATCATCATAAGAATGGGTACTAGGACCATTTTACTTTTAGAAAATGTCTGGAGTTAAAGCTGCCACACCCATTTTGATTGTAATACCAAGTATTGGTACTTGGACCTATTTACGTATTGTAAAAATTTGCTTAGCCTCCTGTATGTATATATATATATATATATATATATATATATATATATATATATATATATACAGTATACAGGCTACTCTACCCACCTCTGCCCATCATGCATCGTGTCCACTGTACGAGCCTCTGGCGACAGTGTTATGATCTGGGGTCGCTTCAGTCGCTCAGGTCGAGACTCAGCAACGTCATGTGGTGGAGATAAAATGAAGTCACATGACCACCTGAATGTACTGAATCACCAGCACATCACATCTATGGAGGGTTTCTTCCCTGACCTATTCCACGGACCTATTTCAGCTCTCAGAGTGTGAGAGAGTGGTTCTGGGAGCACGAGAAATCATTTTCGTCCTGTCAACACAAACTGGACACCACAGAGTCCTGACCTTAATCCGGGTGAAAGTTTTTGGACGTGTTGGAGGAAATTACAGAGCGATTCGAATCTCCTGGCAACAATACAAGTTCTGGGCCAAAGAAATCAACCAACTCTGGACAGAAAAAAAATGTTCTATGTACTAGAATCTTTTTTCCTATCATGAACGTTCTATACCTTGTAGTCACTGTAACCCTAAGTGTCATTACTAAGCCGACATTACCTGAATTCTTCATTGTTCAACCTGATACACCTGATACACCTTGCTATTGTAATCCCAAACATGGGTACTAGGACATAATTATCTATAATGAGACATTGCTGCAGCTATCCCCTAGTTACTGTAAAGCCAAGTAATGGTGACTGGGACCTGTGTATTACAATATTTATTGTAAAAAAAGTTTTTAATGCAGCTGATATTCCTAACCCCAAGTATGGGTACTAGGACCATTTCAAATACAAAGTCAAATACAAAGTTTTGTCTGCTTTCACAACTGTGTTTTTACTGTATTATAACACTTCAGTTTAAAAGTGTGTGTATATGATCATTAAAGACCAAAAGAAAATAAGACTAAAGACAATAATAATAAAAAAGGGAATAATAATAATAATAATGCAGAACTGTGTGGAAGGTGTAATGAAGATTTTAAAAATACCTCAAACCACATTTGCTGCAGTTTATAATGAGAAGTCTGGTTAATGATGCATTTTTTTGCAATGGGATAAAACAGATCTAATCTATTCTTGAATAATATCAACTGCATCAAATTTCACATCATTATTTTTTTCTCACAATAAATGAAGCAAAAATGTATTTTGCTGGAGGACTCAGAGTTTTAGACGCCACTGTAGCTCCTTTCAAAAAGTCGTAAATCATGCTGGGGTAAAATCGTTAATGAGACAATTAGTGCTGCATCCAGGGGGAAATCTGGAGGAATTGTTTATTTATTTATTTATTTATTCATTCTTATAAAGAGAATGCACAGAAAGAGAGAGAGAGAAAAAACAAAACCTAAAACAGCTCCATCTCTTTGGCAGCATGAGGGCATGACTGAAGGCTGAATGAAACGAGACATCGGAGATTACGTGTTTGTTTTTATTAATGAGCTGCTAAAATCCACAGAGGAGAATTTATGTTTTTGCGTTGCTGTTTCTGATGTTCAGGCTCACATCAGTTAAAATCTAAAGGAAGATGAGCAGACATGCTGAGGGCACCTTGAGAGCACTGCGGCATGCTGGGATACGCAGCGTTGCTTCTGTTTACGTGATAGATAGCTGGATGGAACATTTACTGAGGCTGTAAAAACGAAACTGCGATTTTTCAAGCAGCCAAACGGTGGATGTATGAAATAAAACACAGGACGAATATTACGTAGTAAAACATCCAATAAATACAATAACGCTGTGTTGCACACTGTTTACACGCACACCTTTATAGGTGTATTCACTTTTCTCATGATTTCTGGACTCATTTCTCCCCTGATATTAACTAATATTGATCGAGATGTTAGTCTGTTGCTATTAAACATATATGACATGAAATAACTCATTGCATTAGTGTTTCTGGAACTGATTTTGGAGCTTGGCCAGCGTGAGAACAGGAAGTGACATCATTTATAAACATTTGCACCAATGCATGGAGAAAAGGCAAATAAGGGCGTGGAAAATAACTAACCAATCAAATCTTTATTAACTCTGTGAATGTACGTGTCAGCAGATCAAGCGTAGCTGTATTCAGCCTGATTTGACGGGGGGGGGGGGGGGGGCATGGGTGAGAGTGGGGTGGGTTGGGGGTGGGTTGGGGGGGTGTTGGGGGGGTGTTGCGGCATCCCCCACCTGTTAAAAAAAAAAATACAAAACCATTCTGTTAAACCACCATCCCCCTAAACCTCCCTTTCAGATTAATCATGCTGTGTGTTTTGTAATCTTTGTTATGAAAATGAAATATTAAAATTCTCTATAAATAATAATGGTGATTAGCCAATCAGAATTCAATTCGATTCAATTTTATTTGTATAGCACTTTTAACAATCGTCATCGTAACGCTCACAAGCTCACCAAAGTTTGTGTCATTTTTCGCGCCGTTCACATTTTCGCAATGCCCAAGATAACAGTTCAAGCACAGCTTTTGACATATTTCAAAAAGAAGAGAACTGACGGTATGATACCCAGGCATAAATCCTCTCAGTGGAGACCCGATAAAAACGAAGGATTCAGTTTAATATGGACGTTTTTGAAAAGACTGTCGGCTTTAATGACTATAAAAGACGAGTTCTTTACCCAATTTGTGTAATTTCATTTTCAATTACAATTCGAGCACTGGTTGTAGTTCTAGCTGAAGTCATTACTGTAGTCATAACTGTACAGTAGTTATAGCTGTAGTTATAATGGAAGTTATCATAATCATAGCTATAATTATAGCTGGAGTTATAGCTGTACAGTAATCATAGATGTAGTCATAGCCATAATCATACTGTAGCTGTACTCATATCTCAAATCATAGCTATAGTTGTAGTTGTAGCTAAAACGATAGCGTTATAGCAGTTATAGCTGTTCCCATAGCCCTAATCATAGCTGTAAAGCTGTAGTTGCAGCAGTAGTTGTAGTCATAGTTGTAGTTACAGGTGCGGCTCTGATCAGCCAGAGACAGCCCTGCGTCCTCATCCACCCGGTCCTAATGTAGCCGTAGCATTTAGCCAGCAGTTTGAAGTTTAAGGTTTAAAGCTCCAAAGTGCTTGTGACTTCAGCTTTCTAGGCCAAAGTTCTATGGCTAAACTTTTTCTTAAGTAGAGAAACAGCTATTATCTCAGGCAAAATGGTCGAAGGTAAACATTTGCAGCGATTTTCCATCAAACTTGGCACTCCAGAGATTTCGCTTTCAACCTGTCACTTCCACTCCTCTGAATTAAACGTGAACTTCTTCATTCCTTCTAAAAGTTTGCCAACATTCCTCCATCCTCTCCCCCCAAGAAAAAGCAAGCATAAGAAGAAAAACATATGTGCTAATCACAATGGTTATATATCAACAGAAATCAGCCTAATTTGCCATCAAGAGATAATTAGGAGTGACCTTCTGACAGGGAGATGGAGCAGGAGAAAGCCCGAGGGGTTCCCGCGAATAATGCGCGTTATTTGAGTCATTACTAACAATTGTGCATTCGCTAAAATAGAGCGGCGCGCTAAAGTGGCGCCCTGTCGTGGCTTCCGCGGAGTCGACTGCTCGATATTGCCGTTCAGGCCGCGGCTGCCGGCTCTGACGCTGAGTGCATGAGTGTTTGCAGCAATCAGTGTGTCTTTGCATCGCATTCATGCTCCCATTTGGAGAAATTAACATATACACACACACACACACACACACACACACACACACATTGCATTTTTCAATGATTTCTTTTTTTATAGATTAGTAATTTCAGTAAACACCCATTTGGAGAACATTTGCTCGGGTGCAGGACAGAGCGACATTCGGGGCTTTAGCAGAAAAAGCAGCGTCCGCTGTTAGATAAAACGCAGAACAGCCTCGAACCTCGTTCCTCCTGCGTGATGAAAGTGTCACTCGGAGCCTATAAAGCTGTCTAACCCGGTGCGCTCAGGCTACAGTCAGACGAATTTCAGTCCTGTGCACCGCTGCAAATTTATACAGTCAATATTTCACGGCGGTTTTGTAAGCCAGCGAGGGAGGTTCTCTTTAAATTTGTTCTAGACAGACACTTTCACAAAGCGCTTTGATCATTTTTTTTCCCCGTGGCTTTGAGCGACCGCGCTGTCTCTTCCTCATGCGTTATTAAACCGCCTCGGATTCAGGATTCGGGTAGGAACTCGACACGCGGCCGGTGATTGAAGGTTTTTACGAATTTACCTACTGACAGCCGACATGCGCGAAATCTTCTAAGATGGTTAAGAAGGCGTTTGCTCCTGAGAAATATCACTCAGCGTCAGGAACGGAATAGAAGACTCATTTTAAGCTTGGATTTGAAACCAGGTTGTGTTTGGTGCCTCGTGTTTGTGCCTTAAGCTCCTGCACGTCCGGGTCGAACAGCCACCCTCGTTCCCTAGAGGTGTGATTCAGATCTACAGAAAGAGTCGACTCCCAAACGATTCGGTGTCTGGCGAGGACGGGGCGCTCTGACGCTGGACGTCATTAACGAAAGCATCCGCAAACGTCCGTCCGGGATAAAGTACTCAAAAAGAGGTTTCCATGGAAACGCGTTATGTAATCATAGCCGGTATATCTCATCACTCGGCTCAGAGTCGACTCGTGGGAGCGAGAGAGTCACGTTACTGCAGCGATCCGTCACGTGGAAATGAAAAAAATGTTTAAGCGTCCCGGTGTTTCTTTTCACTGCATCTGTTTCTCTTTCTCTGTGTGTGTGTGTGTGTGTGTGTGTGTGTGTGTGTGTGTGTGTTCTCTTCCTTTCTCTGTGTGTCTCACTTTCATTCTTTCTCTCTCTGCCTCTGTCTGCTTGTCTCTGTATCTCTGTATCTCTCTCTCTCTCTCTCTCTCTCTCTCTCTCTCTGCACATGCTCTGGGTGTGAGTGAGCATGTGGAAATCTGGTTGGTGTCCTGCCAAGTTCTCGGGAGACTGTTTTATTTATTTATTAACCAGTGAATGTTTATGCGGATCCAGGACGTACTGTTTGCGGTGGGGGATCAGATGGTGGGTGTGAGAACATCTACTCTGCCTCCCGGATGAACAAGGCCGTGGTGGTGTTGGTGAACAGGGTCGACCTCGCGAGCGCGCTGACGCGGAGCGGGATCTGTGTGAGAGGAGCCGCGGTTAAAGTCACCCCTCTGTCTTCCCCCGCGCCGCGCGTGCTCATATCATACGTGCCTCCGTTCATAAAGGACGAGGCGATATTGAAGGAGCTGCCCGTTTCGGGAAGTTGGTCGGCCCCATGAGAGCGATCCCGCTCGGGTGTAAGAGCTCCAACATGCGGCACATCCTGTCCTTCTGCAGAAAAGTGCTAATGATTTTAAAGAGCAAAGATCAGACACTAAACGTGAACCTTAAATGTAAAGAGGGGGACAGCGGCCACACCGTCTTCGCCACCATGGAGCCGCTGAGGTGTTTCGAGCGCGGGGACGTGGGACACAAAAGGCTGAGCTGTCCACACGGAGCCGTGCAGCCGGGGAGCTCGCGCGCCAACAAGGCCGGGATACAGCGGCAGCGGCGCGGGGACAGCCAGCCAGGGAACACCAGGGAGGCGGAGCCCACAGCGGACCGCATCGACACACCGCAGCCGCGACTCAAACATGTCAGTCCTGAAGAGAGGGGTGGGGGACTTTTGTACATATGTTAATACATTAGTGTGTGTAGGTGTATAGGTATGTATGTGTGTGCACATGTGTATGTATAGTATATAGTGTATAGTATAGTAAGTGTGGGTATAATATGCACAAAAACTAAAAGAAAATTGTAAATAGTCTCACAATAAAGGTTGTATAAAACTCAAAAAGTCTCTCTCTGTCTTTCTGCCTCTTTCTGTCTCTCTCTCTCTTTGTGAATGAAAAAGTCTCTGTCATTTCTTTTAGTTGTAATTAAATGCAGCCCATGACGTGCTGCTGTAATTATGCTCAGCTTGTAAGGATGTGTGTGTGTGTGTGTGTGTGTGTGTGTGTGTGCGTGCGTTTTACTCCTGTACCACACTCACGATGAAGCCCCGCCCCTTTCCCCCAACCCGAGATGTCCCACCATTTATGTTGTCCCACTCAGTGAGATGAAGCACAGAGACCTTCACACTGCGCTGCTCGCGCTCTCACTCTGACGGAGCGTACACCAGGAGCTCGTATTTATACACCCGAGCGAGGTCTTAATATATGAGTACTGTAGTACGAATGTGCTTTGTCTGCTGAGCATCACGTGATCACAGCTGAGCCAATGGTTCCTCTCTCTCACTGTGGTATTGTGGGTAATCGTCTCCCATGCTCAGTCTCAGTGTGTGTGCGTCACTCATATAGTCAACATCCGTGTGGGTACTATTTATTACAACATTGTGACCACGTGTGTGTGTGTGTGTGTGCATGTGTGTGTGTGTTTAATTTTGTGTCCAAGTGTAGCGACTGCTCTTTAGTAACTGTACTGAAACAGCGGCCTCAGTGAGGAAAAACAAGGTAAAAAGGTTAACAAGTTAAACGCCGCCCCTTCTCTCTCTTACAACAGTCACCATTCTTTTTGAAGGTTGTGGAACGAATCATCAGAGTTTCCATTATTTTTTATTGGGGAAATTTGCTTTGACATATGAGTGTTTTGATATACAAGCATGCTTCCAGAACAAATTCTCAATGCAAGGTTTAACTGTTCAACCTCAGTGCATAGTCAGATACCATGCATTAGTTTAGCCACCTAGAAGGACACACACACACACACACACACACACACGCAGCTGATCAGAGACTTGGCTGCTGGATATCAGTGGCTTAGCAGGTGGAAGTAACAGAGAGGTGTCCGTCTGCTGGCAAAATGCCAAACACTTATTGTCAATTTCATCCACCTGCTACACACACAAACACACACGCACACAGACAGAGACATACGCAGACACACATGCAACTGCACAAACACGCACGCACACACACGCACACACACACACACACATATACACACACACACACACACTGTCCTCTATCACTCTCCCTTTTTCCTTTTCTCTCTCTCTGTGAAATTGAAAGTCTAATAATAATATTAATAATAATAATAATAATAATGAGCTCAGTTTAATCTTTTAATTCATAAAGTATAGAGTGCACTGTCACAAAAATAGTTTCGTGATTTTGTGCCTGTGTGTACTGTGTAAGTAAATTCCAGTCCACAGCTGAGCGTGGTGCGCTACACACCCTGGCAGCGATGGCTGGGTCGTGCCGGGTCGTTTCTCATCGGACTCACTCTCTCTCTCGCTGCATCACAATGGCAGGTTCATTTGTAAATTCCTGAAATAGAACAGAGGAGAAGAAAAAAAAGAGACGCCTACTGTAGGAAAGTCCTTGGCCTTCTAAAAGCGTTGTACACAAGACCTACAAAACACACGGCCTACAGGAAACACACCACACACACACACACACACACACACACACACACACACAAACACACACACACACATGGGTTTCACTGAAAATTCAAACGTTCTCAATGTCGAACCTTGAGGTTCCTCAAACCTCTTCACCATGGTGTTTATGTTTATGTAACAAGCCGATATTATCCTGGATTAGACACTTCATAATCCGGTGTTCTTCCTCAGCAGATTTTGGTGTCGGGCCTCATTAGCATAAAACTCAGACAGTAGGTAAGACTTAAAGTCTGGAGGTGTAATTGTGCAATTGATGTTAAATCACAGAACATAAATCACTACATAAATCAGATCCTGCTATTGAGATCAACAAATTACTGTTCTAGTAAGGATACAAATAGTGTGCAAATTATTTACAAAAATAAAATCACAAGGAAATTTTTCACAACAAATGTGAAATCTAGAAAATATTTATGAACTCAAAAAAGTAATTTTTGTATAAATTTATATAAATTTGCATATCACGAGACTCACTAAGCCTGGTCCTGTGATTCTTTATTTCTGTTTCACACACATTTCATTTTGTTGTGCAAAGTAATTAAAAAACAAACAAACAAACAAAAAAAACTGGTGTTAAATCACAACAGAAATAATGGCACCCTATGAAAGGAGGAGGAGTTAAGATTATGATTTGTTTTTTGTCGCATGTATCTTGCAGAACAGTGAAATGATAATTTCCCCTATGCCAGTTAGGAAGCTGGGGATTGTAGGATATAGCGCCCCCTGGAGCAGACAGAGTTAAGGGCCTTGCTCACGGGCACAACATTAGCAACCAGGCGGTCCTGGAGCTCGAACCCCAAACAGTTAGTGTGTGTCTGTGATGCACTGCAGTGGCTGAGCTGTATTACTGGAGCTACTAATTTCACACATGATGCCCTTAGGAGGCGCTGTTTCACTTTTTAACCAATTTTAAATTTGGTTTGACCAAAAAAAAAAATCTTTTCACGTTTGCTAAACATATTCACTTTTACTGTATTCAATTAAATTAAATTTGGTTTCATGTAATTAGCGCCTTGAACAGTTGTCATTGTCACAGTTTTATTTATTTATTTATACTTGTTTTCTGGAATATTAAGACATTTCACCAGGTGTAGATGGGTAAGAAGATGCAGATATTTATCAGGAATTCTATTAGGGCTTCAAAATTACAGCATGCACGCATGTGATTAGTCTGCAAATCTAATGCGGTACCATTTCTTTTAAAATGCAAATTAACTATATGACCAAGTTTAACCCTGATGGTTTCCCATAATCACAGCCTGGTTACTTGGGTGAGTCTGATCGCATTTACAGTTCCGCATTTGGCAGACGGCTTCATCCAGAGCGACTTACATTTTTATTTCATTATACATCTGAGCAGTTGCGGGTTAAGGGCCTCGCTCAAGGGCCCAAATGGGGCTTGAACCTAGGACCTTCCGAACCGTAGTCCACTGAGCTACTCCTGACTCCCTAATAACAGCGTGTTTAGTAAGGTAAGGTAGCAACATAATAAGATAATAAGATATCTTAAGTACGACTGAGGAAACATCACCAGGTGTGCTGAACGGCAAGTCTCATTATAAAAAGCTTCTAAATGGAAGTCGTGTGCGCGAGCTCCCTTCAAGAATACATTAAATATAAGACGCTGAAAAGGCTGTGAGAGTGAGACAGTTGGCAGAAGATACTTTTATTGCACTTCCTTGAGACCACTGGATATCAGTAAGTAAATATAATTACCTCGGTGTAACAGCATGTCTCATCACAATGACATGGTAACTGCACTCACTCACTCTGTGTGTGTGTGTGTGCGTGTGTGTATGCACTCAGCTGTATATGGGTTACTGTCTTGAGACTCAAACGTGCATTCACTTGCCTAAACATCTGAGCATTCAAGTTCTCGCTCAATCTTTAAAAATTTTTTTTTTTTTTTTTAAGTTTCATAGTTTGAGGCAGGGAACAGGATCTGGGACGCAGAAAAAAGACGCGTATAACAGACAGCTGTCGAAGGCAGGCAAGCGTGGAGGACGAAACCTCGTCTGAACAGAATAAACAGAGCACTACTGAGAAAGAGAGAGAGAGAGAGAGAGAGAGAGAGAGAGATGGATGATGGGAAGGGAAGGAGAGACGAAGCTCTTTTTAGTTTGTTTCCCCCCTCGGATAAAAACTGCGCTGACCTTGGAGATGTGTTTGATAAATGGATGTTGCATTAATAGTCTGGTAAAAAATTCATACAAACATCTATTTTTTATGGAAGGGATTTGGTGTGTGTGTGTGTGTGTGTGTGTGTGTGTGTATGTGTGTGTGTGTGTGTGTGTGTGTGTGTGTGTAGTTAGATGACAGCTGACAGTGTTTGTGTGTTTGTGCGACTGTGTATTTGCGCAGTGGATGTTTAATCCCTAGAGATTTCTCTCTATTCTAGACGTCTCTGCAATTTTATAATGGAGCTGCTCTTTATTTTCTCGCTTTAAGTGAAACTGTTTAGGCCAGAAATCTCGGGTTCCAGTAAGTGATTGTGTAGAATTGCATGGAGTGTCAGGAACACCGGTATGGAACACTGATTTATTGAGTATGAAATACTGAAGTGTAACAATTACTGACGTGTATAAAATGCTGAATTGGACAGGTACATTAATGTGTCTGGTTTAATAAAGTGTCCGTAACACTGAAGTCTAGGACGTAGTGAAGTGTATGGAATGCTGACACATAAAGTATAGAACACTGAACCGAAATACTGATGTGTATGAAATAATGAACGTTCAGAATACTGAAGTGTGTATGAAGTGTACCGAAAAACTGAAATGTGCGGAACGCTAAAGGAGTAAAGAGCACCGATCCACCATATTATGCCCACCAACAGGTGAAGACGATCCCTTTACAACGGCACCTGGAAGTAGGCGTGATATATCAGGCTTCACGTGAACATTTAGTCCCTGAAGTTGACGTGTTGGAAGCAGGAAAAAATGGGCAAATGTAAAGATTTAAAGAATGTGGTCTTGTGGCCTCCGAGTGGCGCAGTGGTGCAGCGCTCGCTCTATCATCCGGAGATCACGAGTTCCAATCCCGGGTGACGCTGTAACCCCTCGCAGCTGGAGGTCTAGAGAGAGCTGATTGGCCGAGCTCTCTCAGAGGGGAGGGGTGAGAGGTACTTAGTGCTCCTCCCACATTAATCACGGCTCTACAGCCAATCAGGTGCGTTTGAAGAGAAAATCGGGGAAAATCCCTCCCCCCAGAAAAAGAATCTGATAGATCAGGTTTTCTGTGTGTGTGTGTGTGTGTGTGTGTGTGTGTGTGTAGCTTATCTGAGGAAGAGATGAAGCGTGAGGATGTGAGCCAGCGGAGGCAGTATGATGCTCTGGGTGATGTTCTGCTGGGAAACCTCGGGTCCATGTTGACCTGTAGCTCCAACATAAACAGCTCTAGATGCTGAAATCTGAATACGCACTCAGCAGGTTGGAGGGAATTAAGAGTACGCTGCCAATATAGTGTGCAAATCTGCTACTAATGAAAAAAACCTTCAATAAATTGATTGAATAAAAACATCTAGGACTAATGAACGAGTTTTTTTTACAAATGCAACACGCTGTACTATCCCCCCCCCCCCTCTCTCTCTCTCTCTCTCTCAGCCATTTCACTAATTGATTTAGTCTTTTTGACAGTTTGAAAAGAAGCTTTTACTTCCTCTGGGTAAAGAAAAGATTCCCACACTCCTCCGCGCACGACGCTCGCTCTTCCCTGATTAACGCTCTTCACTTTTTTTGTCTCTCGTCGATGAGTGATGTTTTTATTCTGTTTGTTTTTTTTTTTCCAAAACTTATTGAAGATGTAGGACAAAAACCCTGCACGACTCTGTTTAAATAAGAAGTGAAAAGAAAGAACAATGTTCTATTAAGTCGTCAAAAAGTTATTAAAGTCTATTCATGATGACAAACTCTTTCCTTCTAAGGATGTTCTTTTTTCTGTCAGAAGGAAAGACAGAATTCCTGTAAGTAGAGGATTAAAGCTTGGATTATTAATGCTTTTTTCCTATTCACAATTTTTTTTGCAAAACAAAAAAATATTCATCTTTCAAAATATGTATTTCTTATTGTACATTTCTTATCGAATTTTATTTGTCACATAGACAACCACACACAGTGGTGCATGCAGTGAAACGCTTACACGCCTGCCAAGGACCAGGAAAATGAAACGATGTATAAGGTTGTTAAATTAAAGCCACACTAAAATAAATACTGATTTTCTTTTAACATTGAATCTACTTAAATTTTTTTCCTACTTTTATATTAATATATATTATTAATTAATCTTTTTTATTTTTATTTCTCCATACACTCTTAATGTCATATTAGCATTTTAATAACATTACTGCTTTATAGGGCGCTCATTGAAATATTTATATATATATATATCTATCTATATATATATATATATATATATATATATATATTTTTTTTTTTTTTTTTTTTTGGAAATATAAACAATTTTTCCAAGAGCTCTAGAATCATTGCTGTAAAGTAAAAATGAAACAAATTAACCTGCACTTTACCTTTGAAAAGAATCGCGATAGAGCAGTGTTACTGAGAAGAGCAGAGAGAGAGAGAGAGAGAGAGAGAGAGAGAGAGAGTGTGTGTGTGTGTGTGTGTGTGTGTGTGTGTGTGTGTGTGTGTGTGTGTGTGTGTGTGTAAAGACAAGAAGTGGAGGGGTGTGTGTATATGTGAAAGGGGCACGGTGTCCAATGGTGCGCATGCACACAGACATAAAGTGCAGACTGATACAGAGAGAGAAAATGGATCTTTAACCTCTCTAATGAGACTTTCGTTTGCTTTACACGCACACACACACATTATAATAAACAGTACACCTGCGCTGTACACACACATAGAAACACAAAATAAAATTTGTTTTACACACACACACATGGTCACAGTGTTATAATAAACAGTATGGACTACCAACTTTCGTCGTTCTGATGGAGTTGCCTTATTCCATCGGGGTCTGTCCTGAGAAAGGCCCAGTCCTCCTCTTCCTTGCTGTACCTGGCCCATGATCTCAGCATGCTGTAGGGCTGACTTAGCCTGTAGTACAGCTTCTTTGGGTGTCCATTTACGGCCTGTAGTTAATGCTGGTGCAACACTTCTTATAGTTGAGTCGTTGAGTAAATAATATTTTTTAAAAATGTTTTAATATATACACTTTTTGAAAGAATAAAGTTATAGGAATAAAGTTCCTTCTCCATACAGGGTAATAATGTATACTCACTCTCTCACTCACTCAGCGTCTATACGCTGTATTCAGCGTCGCTTGGGGCCTGTAGCCTAATCCCAGGAGACTTATTTCACAAGGCGGGGTACACCCACTAATCCAGGGTGCCAATCCATCGCAGTGGTAATATTTTATATTTAAAAAGACCAGATTCAAATAAAGGTGCATTTATTTAAACATAAAAATGTGCAAAAATACAAATTACAAAACTAGAAAAAGAAGATATATATATATATATATATATATATATATAAAATCCACAGAAGTTGCCAAACCTATTATAGGGGTTCATAAAAAAAAGTATTCATAATAATAATAATAATAATAATAATAAAAAACTTAAAACTGCATAGTTGCTATAACAGTAATTGCATTTACTGTATAAACATGTAAAAATATGAATAAAATTTAAGTAGAGTTTTATGTTTTTAAAATATTTTATAAAAAATTTCATACTGCAGTGTAGGAGGAAAAAAAACACTCTTTGCAATCCTTTGGTACATTTTGCTTCTTTATACCTAAACCCTCAAATACCCCAAATAAACACCCTAAATGTGAACCGCATATGAACTGGTTTATAAGAGAAACTTACAGATTGAGTTTGATTTATTTTATATCCAGTTAGAGGTTTACGTTTAAAATCCCAAATCAGCAGCAAATAAAAGCACAATGTTTCTCTCAACACGTCACTTTAATATCATGAACTGTTTAATGAAGCGTTTAGCGTCCCGAGAGGCCCCAACGCTGCCGCTCTGTTGCAGCATGGCTAGCTTTTAGAACTTTGCCACTACCGATGAGCAAAGAGGAGAACCCTGATGTTGCCATAGCAACAAGCCGGTGGCTATTCTGAAGTGTGAAGCAGTGTCAGGAGCAGAGCGTTAGCATCTGTCCTACAACATGCACAAAGCGCAAGTGTTTGTCGCGGTTACGAAGTGTTATCAGGCGAGATGTTTTGTTTGCAGTCAATGGCGAACTCGTCATTAGCAGTCTCACTGCAGCGCCGCCTCGGCACGGGTCAGACCGACACTGTGGACAAAGTGTGTGCTGTAATGTTAACGGTATTAGCATGTAGGAGTGTTTTATTATATTAAAGTGACTTTTTTTTTTTATCATGATAGTGAATTAAAATTGTTTTGATTTAGATCCAAGGAACTGCACAGTAAATAAGAAATAAATATGAACATGAATCAGAGACACTTTCACAACAATTAAAAAACACATTTTCGCTTCAGTAACTTTTCTCTGACTCCCCACGAAACCCTCTGAAGTGCTTCTCCAACCCTTCGAAAAGTTTTTTTATTAAACGCTATTGTACTTTCACATTAAGAATTCCTCTAGTGTGGGTTTTTTGCGCAAATTTCCCAGGAGTGCATTGTGGGTAAATGATTCCGTTCAACCCCAAGCTGCATTAGTAACAGTGGCTGCTTTTCCTTTACAGGTTTTTTTTTTTTTTTTTTTTTTCCGTAGCCTCGTATGAACCAGACCCGGATGTCACACGGGACACGGCTGCCGCCTTCAGCAAACACATTTATTCTGAAAATTAGACATTTCGTGCTTCGCTGAATGAACCAGCTTCATTATTAATGTTATTTCAGCTAATCAACAACTGCTAGTGCTGGGAATAAAGAATAAATAACGGCCTGCTCTGAGTTTACTGCGTAGTAGTGCGATGAAGTACGAACAGCTGAGACGAGTCATTAAACTCTGTGAACTGGATCATTTTAGATTTATCTGTTGGACTGTCTATGGTAATGGGACACTTTGGGACAAGGGACAAGTTTTTTTTTATTTTTTATTTTTTATCATTACTTTGTGAACATTGTAAAAGTGTCATTTAAAGTCTTAAAAATATCACAAATATGCACACATTTTTAAAAGTTATAATAATCAAACAGTTATAATTAATAATAATTAAAGAATATCACACTCGAGGTCATAAATATTTAGGTCAAATATCAGCATGGTGTCATGGGGCCATAGGCACAAGGGTGCAGCCGGTACTGATGATATTACAGCCGCGCTGATATTCAGCACAACAGCACGACGACCTCGAGTGTGATACTGCTTTCATACAACAGCTCCACAAACAACATTTAGTATCAATAATGTGTTTCTTTATTTAACCAGTGATTTTGCTCCGCCCACTCATATCCTTGGGATTGATTTGGGATTCAGCCTTGTGTTAGAGGCTAGTTAGCTTTGTAGCTGGCGTTTCAGAAGGACTCCTGCAGAGACGGTGTGTTGTTTACGACGACATAACTGTGACTGGGTGTGAATGTGGGCGTGGTCAGGCAGCTGCTCTCTCCTCAGTACTGCGGACCGTACAGACCGACCCTCACCCACGCCGAGACACACAGTCAGCGTCATTAACCACTGGACAACACCTGGGACACGCCCACTCACACACAGTTACACCTCACAGTGCTGTTACTGTCTGTTATCATCACTCGTGTGGAATAACGTCCAATCAGATCTCTCGGTCAGGACTATTTTTTGTATAATGGGCACTGAAATATATGATATTTATATGGTCGTGTAAAGATGACAGCGCCTTCTTTTAATTCTATGTTTTTTTGTGTGTAAAAACATCATTAACATCATCAGATTATTGCATGTCTCTCAGGAATAGGCAAATACCACCTCAGACAAACGACTTTCTTACCGTGCCATTATTTATTTAACACAAAGTTAAATAGAGCTGTTTGGCCCTAATGCCCAACATCATGTTTGGCAAAAATTCTATAGCATTTCAGCAGAAACACCTCATACCCACGGTGGTGGAGGGGTGATGATTTGGGCTTGTTCTTGCAGCCACAGGATCTGGGCACCCAGCAGTCATTGAGTCGAGCATGAACTCCTCTGTATACCAGATTATTCTAGAGGCAAATTCTCCCTCGTCTGTTAATATAAATGAAGAGGGTGTGGCCTGTCAGTCTTAATGAAGAGGGTGTGGCCCGTTAGTCTTAATGAAGAGAGTGTGGCCTGTTAGTCTTAATGAAGAGGGTGTGGCATTCTGTGTCGTTTTTGTCAAAGACTTCTGTTCGGGATATTTGATGTCCTGCCCCTCTGACTCCATTAGTGCTAAAAGGGATATTTGCATACATTTGATTTTTAATTAAATAATCCATTTTTAACGGCAGTATCAAGCCGATATTCCCCCCAGGCCGGAGTGTCAGGAGCCTGGGGAGCATCCTGAGCGATTTCTCAGCTCGCTGATGGAAACACGTCTTATCTGCGTCTCTTCTATTGGATTAAATTTCCTGGCTTTTAGGAGCCTGAAACCTTCACAGCCTCCATTTAATTTGTTGCTTTGAAAATAGCCGAGTGTGTTTATTGTGCTGTCGAGGCAGCAGTTTTCCCCTCACAGCCTAGTGTTGTTTACGTCCCCAGTGTTCTCTTCATCACACTGTTGCGCGCACACACACACACACACACACACACACACACACACACACACACACACACACACACACACGTTAAAATCACCCTCTTTCTTTTTCTCTTTGTTTCCTGCAGAAATTTGTCCAAGAACCCTCTGACTACTCTTTCCTGGCAGCTCTTCCAGAATCTGCAGCTTATTGATCTGTAAGTGCTCTCTCTTTCTCCCTCTTCCTCCCTCTCTCCCTCTCTCTCACCCCCCCTCTCTCTCTCTCTCCCTCTCTCTCTCTCTCTCTCTCTCTCCCTCTCTCTTTCTCCCTCTCTCGCTCTCTCTCTCCCTCTCTCCCTCTTCCTCTCTCTCTCTCCCTCTCTCACCCCCCCTCTCTCTCTTTCTCCCTCTCTCTCTCTCTCTCTCTCTCTCCCTCTCTCTTTCTCCCTCTCTCGCTCTCTCTCTCCCTCTCTCCCTCTTCCTCTCTCTCTCTCCCTCTCTCACCCCCCCCTCTCTCTTCATCTCTCACTGTCTTTCTTACTGTTTTACACGATTCACTTGTCAGTATTGATTTTACTTTTGTATCGCTGTTTTTCATTGTGCTGCTGAATTGTGTCTTTGCGTGTGTGTGTGTGTGTGTGTGACGGGGCTGTCAAACATGAGTACACTCATCAAAAACATCAATTATTCTGCATTAACTTCTGAAACGGACACTTAGCTGCTGACCTCAGTGTGACCTGAGTAGGAGTCGGCGATGCACCTGTCTATTTTCTAAAAGGAGGTGTGGCCAGTGCACCTGTCAGTCTTAGTGAAAAAGGAGTGACCTTGGCACATTGCCAAGGAAGCACCGGTCAGTCCTAATAAAAGAGGCGTGGCCTGAGCACCGGTCAGTCCTAATAAAAGAGGCGTGGCCTGAGCACCTGTCAGTTTTGGTAAAGCAGGTGTGGCCTGTGTTCTGTGTCCCAGTAAAGGCCCATCTGCATCAAAGCAAAGGCAGCAATGCAAGCACGACCCCCTGCACTTTCAGCTCCTAAAGCGTGACCTCAGTACCATCAGTTCCGGTGGAAGAGGCGTGATAAATGTAGCTGTCAATTATAGTCAAACAGGTGTAGCTTCTGCATTGTGTGTGTGTGTGTGTGTGTATTGTGGTATTTTAAGTGCAGGAAGCAGGACATGTTCCTCAGAGGAGCAGATTCTCCTCCACAGGGTTAGCGCGTCCGTCCTTTTCACGATCTCAGGAGAAATATGCGTTACCACGTCGCCCTTAAAGTCAAGACATTAATAACGCCGGAGAAGAGCGTGACCTCGTACGGCCAGCTAACACAATCTAAGTGTGCTAAGAAGAACTGCTTGTACTGCTTTTTTTGTAAAAAAAAAAAAAAAGAAAAGAAAGTGGAGTACTAAAAATGTATATGATATTTATGTGAGAATTGTGCATGTAGGCGTGGCCTAGTATCGTAATAATGAATCTTGCATGGCAGCTGTCCCCGCCCCCTCAAATGTCTCTCAACTGGTTGTGCATCATTGTTTAATTCTAAACATAACAACCAGATAATTATAGATTCAGCAGAGTCGGCTACGTTTGTTAGATTAGCTATTGCTCAGAAGTAGTCTCAGTTAGCTTGAGTTAGCTTGTGCTCAAATGTTAGCTATCAGCTTATTGGTCTAATAGGGAAGCAGCTTTAATTCAGTGCTTTAGCTTTAGCTTTCTGTGTTTATGTCATCTTTAATTTTGTCACTTGCTAGTCCCCCCACCCCTTTTCTGCCCCTTGCTAGTTCCCTGCCATTTGCTAGTTTTCTGACTTTTTGCTAGTTCCCTGCCATTTGCTAGTTTTCTGACTTTTTGCTAGTTCCCTGCCATTTGCTAGTTTTCTGACTTTTTGCTAGTTCCCTGCCATTTGCTAGTTTTCTGACTTTTTGCTAGTTTCCTGCCATTTGCTAGTTTTCTGACTTTTTGCTAGTTTCCTGCCATTTGCTAGTTTTCTGACTTTTTGCTAGTTTCCTGCCATTTGCTAGTTTTCTGACTTTTTGCTAGTTTCCTGCCATTTGCTAGTTTTCTGACTTTTTGCTAGTTTCCTGCCATTTGCTAGTTTTCTGACTTTTTGCTAGTTCCCTGCCATTTGCTAGTTTTCTGACTTTTTGCTAGTTTCCTGCCATTTGCTAGTTTTCTGACTTTTTGCTAGTTTCCTGCCATTTGCTAGTTTTCTGACTTTTTGCTAGTTCCCTGCCATTTGCTAGTTTTCTGACTTTTTGCTAGTTCCCTGCCATTTGCTAGTTTTCTGACTTTTTGCTAGTTTCCTGCCATTTGCTAGTTTTCTGACTTTTTGCTAGTTTCCTGCCATTTGCTAGTTTTCTGACTTTTTGCTAGTTCCCTGCCATTTGCTAGTTTTCTGACTTTTTGCTAGTTCCCTGCCATTTGCTAGTTTTCTGACTTTTTGCTAGTTGTTTTCCTGCCATTTGCTAGTTTTCTGACTTTTTGCTAGTTTCCTGCCATTTGCTAGTTTTCTGACTTTTTGCTAGTTTCTGACATTTGCTAGTTTTCTTTCCTGCCATTTGCTAGTTTTCTGACTTTTTGCTAGTTTCCCTGCCATTTGCTAGTTTTCTGACTTTTTGCTAGTTTCCTGCCATTTGCTAGTTTTTGACTGCTAGTTTCCTTTTTGCTAGTTTCCTGCCATTTGCTAGTTTTCTGACTTTTTGCTAGTTTCCTGCCATTTGCTAGTTTTCTGACTTTTTGCTAGTTCCCTGCCATTTGCTAGTTTTCTGACTTTTTGCTAGTTCCCTGCCATTTGCTAGTTTTCTGACTTTTTGCTAGTTTCCTGCCATTTGCTAGTTTTCTGACTTTTTGCTAGTTTCCTGCCATTTGCTAGTTTTCTGACTTTTTGCTAGTTCCCTGCCATTTGCTAGTTTTCTGACTTTTTGCTAGTTCCCTGCCATTTGCTAGTTTTCTGACTTTTTGCTAGTTTCCTGCCATTTGCTAGTTTTCTGACTTTTTGCTAGTTTCCTGCCATTTGCTAGTTTTCTGACTTTTTGCTAGTTTCCTGCCATTTGCTAGTTTTCTGACTTTTTGCTAGTTTCCTGCCATTTGCTAGTTTTCTGACTTTTTGCTAGTTCCCTGCCATTTGCTAGTTTTCTGACTTTTTGCTAGTTCCCTGCCATTTGCTAGTTTTCTGACTTTTTGCTAGTTTCCTGCCATTTGCTAGTTTTCTGACTTTTTGCTAGTTTCCTGCCATTTGCTAGTTTTCTGACTTTTTGCTAGTTTCCTGCCATTTGCTAGTTTTCTGACTTTTTGCTAGTTCCCTGCCATTTGCTAGTTTTCTGACTTTTTGCTAGTTCCCTGCCATTTGCTAGTTTTCTGACTTTTTGCTAGTTCCCTGCCATTTGCTAGTTTTCTGACTTTTTGCTAGTTCCCTGCCACTACCCCTGTACCTAGTTTCCTATAGTATCACTTTGCAACTTCCCTGTCCTTTGCTATTTCCTGTCATTTGCCAGTTTTCTGTCGCTGTAAAAGTTTCCTGTGGCTTTGCTAGTTTTTACCCTCATTTTCTGTCACATGCTAGTTATCTGTCACTTTACTAATTTCCTGCCATTTTGCTAGTGTTCTATAATTTTCTAGATTGCTGTCCCTTGCTAGTTTCCAGCCACTTTGCTGGTTTTCTCTTATTTCTTAGTGTCCTGTTTCCTTGCTAGTTTTTTTCTCATTTTCTAGTTTCCTGTCACTTGTCACTTAGTTAATTTTTTTTTTTTTTTTTTTTTTACAAAAAATATTAATATTGCATTAGTGTTTACTAACCGATAATTAAAAAAAAAAAAATGTCAGGCTCCTTGCTAGTCCGCTCAGACTGCGAGATTTATAATGGTGTATAAACTCGTCCTTGTTTCACCTCACAGCTGTTTGGGCGTCTCGAGACATTTCAGTCATTCACAGCTGCCAGTCCAATGCAAGAGAAATAAACACGTTCACACACAGTAATGGAGGTCAGAGGGTCAAACACCCAGCTCAATTACCAGCATGAAGATGTGTTAGAAGCTCCCTGGAGTCTATACAAGAACCTGCAAGATCTATAATGTGATGCTCATAATACATACACACAAAAGTGTATCTGTGTATCTGTGTGTGTGTGTGTGTGTGTATTTCATTATGGCTCATCAGTTTATACTCACACAATCATTAAGATTACTTTACCTCTTACTATAAAGGGTCACCATAGAAGGTTCTGTGTATAACCTTACAGCATTCCTCTTTTCTATCAGAAAGGGTTCCACTTTCGACATCGCCAGCACACACCACTCAGACCAAAGGTCAAATCTGTCAAGAACACTTAATTATCCAACCAACCAGTAAAACCCAGTAAAACCCAGCAAAACGTTCTTGCCGTCAGGTATTCGTTTAGCCTTTGGTACTCAGTACTAGAAACCTAGTTCTCTTTAAGGGTTCATTGAGGGTTGTTTTGGGTTATTAAGGGGTCTTAACGTCAAGAGAAGGTCATCTTGGAACGCATTCTAATAATAGAACTACTACGCAGAACTTTTTTAATGGTTTTAAAGGTTAAAAGTGTACAAACCCTCAGGTGTAGAGTTCTACAGTACATAAAAGAACCATAAAGGGTAGCTGAGTTCAAAAAGAAACACGAAACTAAAACAAGCCAATTTAAAGGAATTCGTATATAAAGGAAAAAGAGATCGATGAATAAATAGATCTAGGTGATTGTGGACGCTCTAGATGTTTCACTGCTCTGTGGACACCTACACACACACACACACACACACACACACACACACACACACACACACACACACACACACACACACACACACACACACACACACGCTACTGTAACAGAACCCAGGTGCTAGTCCGAAAGACCAAGGTCAGGGAAATCCACTGACTCTAACACGGAACACACTCAGTTTCTAACATGAAAGCAAAAACACGAAGGGGGAACAAAAAAAAAAAACCCAGACTGTCGGAAATCAGTGGCGCAGATGTGCACAGTGTGTTCTCAGCTGGAAACAGATGACACAATAACACTACACACACACACACACACACACACAAACGTTCTGTTTCTGTTGGATTGAGAATGAGAGGGAAAATGGGCGAGAAATGAGTGTGAGTAATGGAGAGAAGAGAAAATTGAGCCACAAAGCGCTCTCATTTCCAGAGTTGAACCAAATCCTCATTTTCTGCTGTTTATTTCACATGAGCACGTCGCACACAAGCACACACTGCTACGTCTGTCCGCACACACACCTCGCAATTTTCTGCAATCTGTTAAGGAAAGAGAAGGAAATAACCGATGAGGAGCTGGACTCCTTCTTTCTGCTTGTGTGGATTTAAGGAGTTGATGGTGAAATTAATGGCTAAACGAAGACATGCTAACGCGAGCACACAAACGCAACATGCACTTTTTACTCTCACGAAGAGCGAAACCTCGACATACGAATTGAATCCGTTCCAGAGGTGCGTTTTTAAGGTGAAATTTTGTATTGTGAAACGCATGTTCCCATAGGAAATAATGTAAATGCAGATAATCCGTTCCATCCACCCAAATATATGACCAATATTACCAGTTGCCAACACTATAATCAGATTTTTTCATATAAAAACAATCAAAACATTTAGATAAAAAAAAAAAAACATTTGTATGAAATATATAGACAGTAAACCTCCCTTAACCTTAATCTATCTTATGATTTCTTTCCACCGGCTGCTTTAAAAACCAGACTGAAAGCGGCTCCCTTTTCTTCTTGCTACCGTCCTCGATAACACATAACGGGTTTTTAAAAGCTGCCAATCATTCTCTTGTTTTTTATATAGTGTTGTAAACATTGTTCCCATATGACGTATTGCCCCATCGGTTGTGTTTTTACTCTCGTGATGCGAGGAGGTCAGCTGACCACACTGAAAGGGAAGGCGCGACTACGCACAGAGGCTAACACTACGTTGTTGTTTATAAGCACATGACCGGTCACCATTGTTTTCCAGCGCTGCATAAGACGGTGAATCCTTCTGTCCTTATTAACACCAGCAGACAAGATAAAAATCCCGGGTTTGTGGAATATCAGTTAATTATTCGATATGGGCTACAAACCTGCACGGGACCCATCATGCTACAGTATGTCTTCACTAAATCTTGCACAAAATGTAAAAAGAAAAGAAAATATGTACATTTCACTTGGCTTTCCACTGATGCAGTTCATATGCCAAAAACAAAATGCTTCATATGCAAGGCGGTCCGTTAATATGCTGGATTTGTTTACTTGATAGTTTGTTCTTCCTCTCGTTTTTTTTTTTCTTCTTATTGTTTGTTTGTTTGTGTGTCACTGACCATTGACTTACTGTTAAATTAATCGCGTTTTATTAAACTTTGTACTGGCTTGTTAAGTGTGACATAACATTCCACCTTGGTTACAACTTAGTTAAGAATAACAGATGATAGTTTTATCGTTACCTTTTTATTATCAGTGTAAAGCGCTTAGGGTGACGTCATACTAAATAAGAGGCAAAGAAAAAAAATCACTTAATGAACTTTTACTTAATTAATTTTAGAGTAATATGAAATGAAGTCAGCTTTAGCCATTTATTATTATTATTATTATTATTATTATTATTATTATCAGGTGCATTGTTGGTAACTTGCAACCAACAACCGTCGCTTTTGTCCCCCACACCAGTCTAGTTTTGTGTTTAGACTTTCATTTACTGGTATTTGAATGTAAAAAATGTAATAAAAACATATTAATAGTTATTTGTTAGTTTATGGTTTATGCTTATGTTTTATGTTCCATTCCGTTCTGCTTTTCAAATACTTTCTGTGCTTTTAGGAAAGTCCATCTCACACCACAACAACGAAACCTAAACTCTGATAGCGTCGGTGGGTGTAAAACATAATGTGTGAAATATGTGCTGATTGTCTACTTAATGAATGTCCAATTTTGGACTCATATTGTGGGTGGAGTCAAAGCAAATCATTTCCTTCATCTCATACATTGTGATTTAACCAAACAGAAAGAAACAAAAATCTTTACTCTTACTAAACATTAATGTTTACATTAAGGATGGTGCTGATTTACATGAAACCCCACCAGAAACAGAAGGGCAAAGGTCATAACCTTATGCAGAAAACGACTCATGTTTTTACAGTCAAGATTCTCAGGAATTTCTGTGAAGCTTTTTCATATGTATAGTTTATGTGAGTCGGCAATCGATCAGAAAAGATTTGTCTGTTGTCTGAAATATTTATTTATTTATTGATCTATTTGAATCTTTAGTGTGCAGTCTTTAGATGAGCACCGAGGTGGACGCGGCGCTCGGCTCCGTATCGTGAGTGTGTTGTGTGAGGAGCGACTAAAGCGTAGTTTTCCACTCGGCGGATACGCAGACGATGCGAGCATGTTTTACAGCGAGAGAGACACGCGCAGCGGATATCAAGCGGGATCCTTCAGTTCTCTTGACCTTTATCTAATCCTGGGCTTTAAATACACACACACACACACGCACGCACACACACACACACACGCACACGCACACAGACACAAAGCCGAAGCATCTCTCATTGTGAGCCGGATCAGACCGCTTCACATGAGCAAATGTAAAGTTTCCACCTTTAGCCTTTCCAGAGGGTCTTTTATTTGTATTGTTTTTTATTCTTCATTTCTGAGTGTTTTATTTACTTTCTATGTTTAAGTTCGCATAATTCATCTTTTTCCTATTTTGACTTGACGAATTGCAAATGTATCATCTTCCTTTAGTTTAAAAAGCTTCTCACATTAAAGCCTTTCCCGAAACACACACGCTTTTAACACCATTTTTGTTCATTTAAGATGTTTACTTTGTTCCTGTTTTTTATTGTTTCATCCTTTCATATTACACCAGAGTACATCAGTGCCGTCTGCTTCAGAGTTTCACTTTGATTTATGGGAAAACAAGTCTCGGATTTGGGAAAAGTAAACTGTTTAGAGGTTTTATCTCTCTCTCACACACACACACACACACACACACACACACACACACACACGCACTCATGCATATCTTACTGCAAAGATTAGCATTAAGCATCAGAAGTAAAAGCTAAATCTTGTGTTACGTTGTTATGCATCACATTCTTGCTTCCACCGGCAGCTCGTGCTTCTCGATTCTTCAGACTTCACGTTCATGTAAAAATCAGCTTTTATCAGGATTGCTAAAAATATCTAAATATCCAAGTACAAAGTTTTTCCCACTCATTTGAACACACAGCTGTCCCACGTTCATGGCCCACTTCGCACCGCTCTTGCGGCTCATCGCTTTTCTGACGGTGGGTCCTGCCTCCCCTTGTGGTGCTTGTATAGGCGTGGGGTTAAGGGCCTCGCCCGAGGGCCCAACAGTGGAAACCCAGCAGTGGCAGAACTCGAACTCGAACCGCCTGAGCCACCACCTCCCCTCGTTCTATAGCAGTTTTTGTACTGGATGTGGATAAATTATGAGAGAAAATGGAGCAAAAAAGCAAAGAAAAAAAAAAACACAATAAACTATGATACACAACAGAAAATCCATATTTCATCTATCTGGTGAAAAGCATCTTATTACGACATGCACAAGGTAAATCAGGAGTGAGGTTCTGGATGATAGATGAAGCGATATCAATAATAAATCAGAGGAGTACATATGGAGTAATGGTCGATGATGGTGACATCAGTGCAGGAGAACGAGCATCATTGGCCGGGTCAGCACTCCGCCTGTATCTACATGCTGTGAGCAATTACATCGAGCTGTGATCAATATTAAAGCCTGCGTTCTACTGTGTGTGTGTGTGTGTGTGTGTGTGTGTGTGTGTGTGTGCGTGTGTGCGTGTGTGTGTGTGTGTGTGCGCGCGTACGCAAATGTGCCCTGTGATTTGTTGGCACCATCTCCAGGGTGTACCCTGCCATGTGCATCGGCTCGTGGGATAGGCTCAAGTCCACATGTTACCATGTTACGTAGGATAAGTGATATGAAAAATGGAATAAATAATAAATGTATATCCATCCATCCATCCATCCATCCATCCATCCATCCGTCCATTTATCCATCCATGCATCTACAGTATGTAGGAACATCTGTAATCCCACTAGGGACTGTGGAGGCCAATGGTGACGACTTTATTTATTCCCATTTTGTACACCAATAGTATGACACAAACATTCACACAGTACAGGAATGCCAGTTAACCCAATCTGCATGTTTTTGGACATAAAAGTGCCATCCACTAAGTCGCTGCGCTACCAGTATATAAATTATATTAAAGTATATATACTGGAAGTATATAATAAAATATCTGAATCTGATTAGGGTGATATAGTCGTGGAATAAAAGGTATGAATAATAAAAAAAATATGTTATTTCATCAGGGACATGTAGCTGTGTTTCATATCAATTCATATATTTATTTGTTTATTTATTTATTATCAGATGTTTTGTTGCAAAAAAATTATAAAATTTTATTAATTCCAGCCCCCCCATGAGCCTGAATACAGGTTAATTGGTATAGATGATGAGTGAGTGAGTGTATTTATATGTAATGTTAAATATATATATATATATATATAAATTGAAACAAATGTAGAATGTAAATTAGTTTATTAATGCATGTATGCATAAAAAATAAACAAATACAATTCTTTACTTTACAGGAAATTTGGATTTGGCAACCCTGAAAATACAAAATATAATTGAATTGCAACGACGCGGGTCTCAGGAGGGGCAGAACCGCGTGAAAAATTCTTTGTACTGTTCAGAACGGGCAGATCCGCAGGCTGCTACCATGCGGAGTTCTGAACAGGCAAAGGCGCGGGCCATATAGACGCGCGGTAGCCAGGCAACGCCGCAATCAGCGTGAATGCACTTCACCTGGTGGCGTGTTTATTTAAGGGTTCTGATACCTCGGCACTTCGTGCGATCATTTAGGTAGCACCGGTAAGGTATCAGGGCCAAAGGCAAGACCAAACAAAAGAAAGAAAGAAAGAAAGAAAGTCGGTGCTGGGCCGTTTTTATCCTTGCAGGAGAGCATCAGGGTTTTGAATTTGATGCAGCAGCTACAGGAAGCCAGTGCAAGAAGCGGATAAGTGGGGTGGGAGGACTTGGGAAGGTTATAAATGAGACAAGCAGCTGCATTCTGGATCAACTGCAGAGGACGAATGGTGGACAGAGACAGACCTGCCAGGAGTGAGTTGCAGTAGTCCAGTCTTGAAATAACAAGGGACTGAAGAAGCACCTGAGTAGCCTGTGAAGAAAGACATGGATGGATTCTTCGGACGTTGTTAATAAGAAATTGACAGGAGCGAGTAAGGTTAGTTGATTGTCCAGAGTTGCCCCAAAACTGCGGGCAGTGACTGAAGGAGTGATCTGATGTCTTGACTGGGACATGAGTCGCCAGGGATCAACAGCAGTTTGGCTTCTCTGAGATTGAGATTCAGCTGATGAGCTGCCATCCAGGATGAGATGTCTGCCAGACACGCTGGGATCCGGGTGGAAACCTGAGTGTCTGAGGGAGGAAAGGAGAGAATAAGTTGTGTGTCATCTGCATAACAATAGTATGAAAATCCTTACTGAGGGACCAGGTAGAGAGGGACAACAGAAGAGGGCCACGTACTCAGCCCTGTGGAACACCAGTAGAGAGTCTGCGTGGGACAGATGTGGATCTCCTCCATGTCACCTCATATGACCTGTCTTCTAGGCCAGAAGCAAACCATTGTCATGCTGCTCCACAGATTTCTAGCCTTGTAAGAATAGGTAATAGATGTTTATGCACACATTAAATAACATTTTGTTAACATCTAACCAAATAAATAAATATATGACTTTATTTAGTGTGGACCTGGCAACACTGGATTTCAAAGCAAAATGAAACATAAAAGATTTAATGTCAATACAAATTTAAACGATCAGCCGTATAATCTCAGACCAAGAAATTCTAATTATAACAAATCGCACAAATAACAACACTTTTCTCTTTTTCCAGTGAAAATATTTTTTGCGTTCCGTTTTTCTTTATTTTTCTGATTTAGAAACAAATGCTGTTTTGTAATAAAAATTATTATGTATTATGTTTATAATAATACTTTGGGTTTTGGAGTTTAAGACGGTCAGGTGATTAAAAAAAAAAAAAAACTCAACCAAATTCAAGTCGACTGAATGTCTCATGTAAATGATTTCCTCGCAACAGCTAGCATGCTCATCCGCTGATCAAACGTCACCTTGCTCCAGAACACACGCTACTGAATTTGTCCAGCTGAGTGATTACTGCAGAATCCTAATTAGGTCTCATCATCATCATCATCATGATCCTCCTCCTCCTCATCATCATCTAAATACTCATTTTATCTGTTTTTGGCAGCGTTAATCCTCTGCATTACTCATTGTAGTTTGAGGTAAACAGCGAAAAAAGTTTGTGTGTGTGTGTGTGTGTGTGTGTGTGTGTGTGTGCTGTTAATTTTCCAGCTCAGTGTGAATAAAAAGTCTAGCTCCCTCTACACACACACTTCTTCTTGCTGTGTAAATTGGTGGTTTGGATCCTGGGCTTTAGCTCCATTTGGCTAATGTGTAGCACCTGCATGCTAATGAGTGCTAACACCAGTCGTGTTTACAGATGTACGCTGAGCTGGACACCTCTGAGCATTTCGCTTCAATCCCAGACTATCCTTCGCTTTCATCACACACCCACTTTTCAAACTGTTAGCGTTTATGCTAAGAAGCGGCAGCCACTAAGAACAAAGTGGTTTGGAATGAAACCCAAACAAGCAATCAGGTCCTGTGGCCTAATGAGGCAAGGAAAGGAGATTCCATTTTGAGATTCCAAGGAAAATAGAATTTTATTCTCAGAAGAGAAACCTGTAACTAATTATGTAACGGCATAGAATTCTACTATTGGAACATAAACCATGAACATATACGGCAGTCAAAGAGTACAATACTGTGCAAAAGTTTTGACCCCCCTGATTTCTTCACATTTTGATTTCAAAGATCTAGACTTTAGTGGATTTTAATGCTGTCTTGAGGAATAGTCCTCAGCACTTCCAGAAGGACGTTTTTGTCTCTCCTCACTTTCAGTCCAGTCCCTGTACCTAAGCAGTTTCAGAGGAATGTTATTTCTTTGTTTGTTAAGCCACACAGTGAACATTCAAACATCTAACCTACTGCATGAACCAGTGAGGAGAAACAGATGACGCAGATGATGACGGATGATTAGTCTACTGCTGATGCTGAATGCTGAGTGGTTGGAACAGATAAGAGAGGAAATGAGGTTGTTACAGAAAAACAGTTTTTAAAATTGTATCTTTAGGAACTTTGCAGCCTGTTGCATTAAAACATTTGTTTTCATTTCTTTAATTAAATGTACATTATTTACGTTCATTTTAAAGGAAGAAATGAGGAGGGTTGTGAGTTTTGCATAGTGCTGTTTATTCATGTACATGAATGTAGAGTTCTGTGTTTAACATAACAAACTGTGAATAAGCGAGACAGCTCTGTAGGTGAACTTCAGCAGGTGGTGAATTTCAGCTTTTTGTTTCATGCTCAAGGTGTGTGTGTGTGTGTGTGTGTGTGTATGTGCGTGTGTGTGTGTGTGTGTGTGCATGTGTGTGTGTGTGTGTGTGTGTGCAATAATGATGCCAGAGGTTCAGCTTTAACAGGGCAGAGCGACTTCCTGCAGCCAGTCTGCAGGGAGTTACAGAGGTAAAGAGCAGGGTTCATGCAAACAAAGCCGATCGAGCATCTTTTCAGGATTTGCCTCTGGCGTTCTGCGTTTATTATTTTTTTCCCCGTTCTTTCTGTCTTTCTTTCTTTCTTTCTTTCTTTCTTTCTTTCTTTCTTTCTTTCTTTAAAAGCTTAAGATTATTGTCGATATCCAGCTGTAAGCACTTGACTCCAGCTCTGTTATGCTTAGCATGGGCCTGTACTGGATCTGTTCTAGGAGCTGTCCAAGGTGCTGAACTCCTGTCTAGACTTTCTGATAAATAACGAGTCCAATGTAGCAAGATGAAGTGACAGAAATGTGCCAAATTGTACAAGTCCAAACACAATTCACAGTAAATCAGTTACAAGGTCTAGTACATTCTTCATAATAATTATTTTACAAATCACGTCTTGCTCAAAATGTTTAAACAGCTTTTTAAATTACTTCCTAAGTAGCATTCATGTTCAATTATTTAGCCTAGTTCATGTCTTTTGTTCTCTTTTCTGTGTCTCTCAAGATTTTTGCCGTTTTTTTTTCTTTCAACCTACAAAATGTCAATTTTGAAATGTATTCTTGATGGATTTCTTTTTTATTAATTTAAACGTTCACTGATGGATTTTATTATATTTAACTTTTTTAAGCAGAAAAATCAAGCAGCAGAAGAAATAACATTATTGTGAAATGTTAGAGCAGATGTATTTTTCCCCCTCAGGCCCTTGTCAAACCAAACCCTTCTTATAATAAACCAGAAAATTATAATAATAAAAAATAAACAAGTAGAATAAGGCGAGGTTGGTGATCACACTATGTAGAATAAAAAGTTCTACTATACTATTTTTATGTTATCTTTTTTACAAATCATGTCTTTACTATCTGATAAACGGTTTCTGGGCATTACAGTTAATACAGTGTTGTTAAATCTTTCTCTAGTTACAGTATAAAAAATATTACAATGATTCCTAAATTTCCGGGTTTCCTTGTAGTTTTGACTTTTCTTTGGTCTTGGTCTTTATGCACTCACACTTCTGGTTTACTTCCTGTTTCAGAAATACACACGTGGACAAAATTGTTGGTAACCTTTGGTACAATGGTCACAGAAATAACTTTAATCTGAAAAAAGTAATAATAAATAAGAATTCTATGGATGTTAACCAATGAAAGTCAGACATTGCTTTTCAACCATGCTTCAGCGGAATTATATATATTAAAAAAAAAGAAAACTCAAAAAATCATGGAACAGGCCTGGACAAAAGTGATGGCACCCCTAACTTAATAGTTTGTTGCACAACCTTTTGAGACAATCACTGCAATCAAACGATTCCTGTAACTGTCACTGAGACTTCTGCACGTCTCTGCAGGTATTTCGGCCCACTCCTCATGAGCAAGCTGCTCCAGTTGTTTCCGGTTTGAAGGGGGCCTTTTCCAGACAGCATGTTTCAGCTCCTTTCAAAGATGCTCAATAGGATTGAGGTCAGGGCTCATAGAAGGCCACTTTAGAATAGTCCAATGTTTTCCTCTTAGCCATTCTTGGGTGTTTTTAGCTGTGTGTTTTGGGTCACTGTCCTGTTGCAAGACCCATGACCTGCGACTGAGACCCAGCTTTCTGACACTGGCCAGCACATTTCTCTCTAGAATCCCTTGATAGTCTTGAGATTTCATTGTACCCTGCACAGATTCAAGACACCCTGTGCCAGATGCAGCAAAGCAGCCCCAGGACATAACAGAGCCTCCTCCATGTTTCACAGTAGGGACAGTGTTCTTTTCTTCATGTGCTTCATTTTTCCGTCTGTTAACATTGAGCTGATGTGCCTTTTTTTATATAATTATTTTTTTATAATTCTGTTGAAGCATGGTTGAAAAGCAATGTCTGACTTTCATTGGTTAACATTCATAGATTTTTTTAAAATTATTACTTTTGTCAGATTAAAGTTATTTATGTGACCATTGTGAGTTTTTCTTTCATTGACCGAAGGGTACCAACAATTTTGTCCACGTGTGTGTGTGTGTGTGTGTGTGTGTGTGTGTCCGTGTGTGTGTCCGTGTGTGTGTGTGTGTGTGTGTGTGCACGCTTGTGTACTCTGTGACAGTTCGGCACCCTGTCCCGGGCGTACCCCAACTCATTCCCTGACTCCCCTGGGACCCTGTGTAGGATGTGCAGTATAGAGAATGACTGAGAAAAAAAAACAAAAAACAAAAAAATAAACATTTCAGTGACATCACTTTTTAATATAGATTAGGCATCAAACTACATTTAATTAATGTTATTTAAATGATAAATGAGACAAACAATAATATATTGTATTTTATGTTAATGACAAAAAAAAAAAATCTCCATTCACTATGACAGAGAGCGAGGATGCCGCACCAACTTGTCTTTTAAGCAGAGACTTCAAAACGTAAGTGTAAATAATTCCAGATTCACAATGTCGATCGGCTCGTCTGTCGTTTTATTAAGCAAGAAAATAAGCCTGACTCCACTCCTAAAGCTAACGTGCCAAAGGTTGGCGTCTCTGAACAAGTCATCTACATACTGTATGTGTTTTATGGCATTTTTCATCTCACCTGCACCCCACCTGTGAGTTTTAAATTACATCTGCCTTAGAGTCTGAAACACGTCCACAACTGTCAATCATTCCACATTCATAAGGCTCATCTACTCTTTTCTTTATCCCATATAAGGTCCCATATGTTATTATTTCTTTAAGACGTTTAACACAGAGCGTGTGTGTGTGTGTGTGTGTGTGTGTGTGTGTGTGTGTGTGTGTGTGTGTTAGTGCTCCAGCTGAAATAATAAAATAATATGAATATAAAATAATGCCTTATAATAATTAATATCTTAAACTCATCTTTCTCATCCTTTCACTCCTCGTCCAAATGCGTCATTTCAGTGTCTATGTAAATGAGCCACCGTTGAGCCACGCCCCTCCAGAGAACAGCAGAACTGAACAAAAAGCCCGAGCAAGGGGTTCCTTCCCATGTGAGGTCATATTGTGGGAAATTGCTGTCTTTAATCCACAGCCAATACAAAAATGTTTCGTTTGTGCACACTGACTAAAGACCCACCTGAATGTTTACACATGACTTAAAAGTGAATTTTGCATAATAGGTGCCCTTTGAGCCTATGAGAAAGTAATTAAGATTACATTTCAGACATATTTGTGAGTAATGACTTTGTATCAGTGTACTCCAGTGTTAAACTCAGTGGAGGTTGACGTCTGAAGTCTCTTTCAGTGTCATCAATAAAATAAAAAGCGGAGACTTGTGGAGAGTTTGATATCCAACCGAGACTTTAATGGCAAAAAAAAAAAAAAGCAGACAAATTTAAAATCCACTGACAATCCAAAATCCAGGCATAGAGCCGGAAGCAGGCGAGCAGAGAAGGGCTCATTGTGTAGACAGAAGATGTGAAAGGACTAATGAGAAAAAGGTCCAAAAACACAAACTTAGAAAAAAGTGTAACAAAATGGAAAGTACACGAACATCCAAGAACCACTTTTATAACAAAATCTCTTCAGAAAAACTTGTTACATTTCTGAGTGTGTAAGCTTTATCTATTAATATGTTATTAATACGTTAAGCACAACCACGGGTCTGGGTATAGAATGTGAGCATGGTGCAAAGCCAATACAGCGTGGCGAGCCAGACACAGATCAGAAGGAAAAATGCTTTTTTTATCTTGTAAGACATAAAAGCGGATGAGGAGAGGGGACGTCTCAAGAAATTGCGCGATGTGAGTAGACAGTGCAGTCATTGGGCCTTCAGTACGTGGTGGTCAACAAGCCCCTCCTCGGTATGGCTCTCGGGGTCATGGATCCTTTCGACTGATTTGAGTCTGAGGTGAGACACGGGGAGACAAAAAGTCATGAGGAAGCGCCCAGCATACCATGTGACATCTGACTCGGCGTTCCTTTTATAACAGCAGAACGGTGAGGGGGAATGAAGTGTGAGTTACGGCGCACCGCCCCTTCAGCATGTGTACTGGAGCTAGCCTTGGTACTGAACACATACTTTCCTTTCAGTTTCACCGCTGAAAGTGGATGTATAAAGGAGATGGATGTAGGCCGGCTGTTAGCAGGTTTTCTTAGCTCTTCAAGTAGCATCCTGAACTCCACTGAAGATTTATCCTTTTCTTTAAAATGAGCCGTGTTTTTTGTTAGCTGTAGACAGGTGGATTTGAATATTCCTGGCTATTTGTCTCTGGCATTGGGTCATGTGATGTGATCAATCCAAATGAATGTGTGATTTAAAAAAAAAAATTGTCCATCCATGGGTTGGTGAACAATCTTTTAAAATCACACATTTCTTTGGATTGATCGCTTCTGGTCTTAAAGATGAATCTATTCCAAACTAAGAAAGAAGAAAACTAATACCTTGTTCTGCAAGCGCAAATCTTCTTTTTTTTTTTTTTTTTTTTGGACATTTTTCCATTTTGGAATCTGATTGCTTGCATGCTGTCTGAACAGTAAAAAAAATCTTAATCTGCAAATCCAATTTGAACCACATCCAGAGTTGGTTTGAAATCAGATTCAGAGTGGCTTCCTAAAGATGTGCCTCAGCCTGGATGCGCAAATCAGATTTCAAGCTGTCCTTTGCACTACTTGCAACTTGATGCAGAAGTTCAAACCCACATGGAGAAATGGAGATCAAAATAAAGAAATATAAATTTGTAGAAAGTTGCTATGCTGTAGGAGGTCACGGAAGGTCTTTTTCTTTTTACAATTCTGCTGCTATTACCACTAAATACAGCATGTAAAAGCAGGACCCTTGAATATTCTGTGTGGCTGGATTAACCGTGTTTCCAGGAAGAGTTGCTGACTTAACCGCAGTATGGAAATGGAGAACAAGAGTCCCTAGGCAGAGGATGAAGATATGAGGATGATAGAACTTTATGGGGTTGCTATATAAGGAAATGTTGCACTGCATGCAAACCTCTGCCTTTGATACCACAGCAACGTTTGCAGATAGGTTGAGAATTTGTCAGATTTGAACTGCCGGTCTGAACAGACACGAATCCCATCTGGTCACTTTCAGGTAACGGTGTGGACAGTCAGTCCTACAGATCAAAGTCATGAAACTAATTGAAATTTGCCTGAACAAGGCCTAAACGTAGTCATGATAGTCGGAACAATTTTTGATGCAGATATTTTAGGACCAAAACTATGAGGATTAGTTTCTTGTGTGTATAGAGAGTGTCAGCATAAACCCTAGTGAGCTACAATAAATTTGTGAGCTAGGTTGGAAAGTAGGTGTGGCGAATGGTTACAAGTTCATAAAGTTTCTGGTTAATTTTGGCAATTTTAGGACGTACAAGAAGTGGAGGCAGTAAAGTGTCAAATAGATCTAGAAGTCATCTAAAGAAGTCAAATAGATTCTTCAAATAGAAGTCTATGTTTTTCCTCGTTGGAGATTTCTTGTATAATTTGTCATTATTAATAGGAAACGTAGCTTCTGAAGATATTGACATATTTGAAGCACTGTTGCTCATTTGTTTCATTTCCTGTCTCCTTAAGGATCCGTTTGTATAGAATATTTATTCTCCTCAGAAGTTC
This sequence comes from Clarias magur, assembly GCA_013621035.1. NCBI lineage: Eukaryota > Metazoa > Chordata > Actinopteri > Siluriformes > Clariidae > Clarias > Clarias magur. The sequence continues at coordinate 21,998 of QNUK01000887.1, read as the reverse complement.
AGCTTGAGATATTTTACATACGAGGATTGTGGGACACTTTTTTTTTCTTTCCCGAGTCGATTGATTTTGTGTGTGTGTGTGTGTGTGTGTGTGTGTGTGTGTGTGTGTGTGTGTGTGTGTGTGTGTGTGAGAGAGAGAGAGAGAGAGAGAGAGAGACACGCCGCTTGATTGATAATTAGATTCCAATGACTACTGGGAGCTAAATGTGTAATTATGGCATGATTAAACACAGTCTTCTCATGTGGAATCAAACTCACGATGCTGGAAAGCTGAGTAGAACAATCCTGAGCGGCGTGACGTTCTCCACATGGGGTTTATTCTCTCAGTAAGGACCCAGAGCTTACACACACACACACACACACACACACACACGCACGCACACACACACTCTCTCTCTCTTTATGACTTGCTTGTACACAAACCAACACTGTATAGCACGCAGTGCTCCAATGACGTATCCTACATTCCCAGGGACTGATGTTTAAAATGATATATTCCTCTGGACCCCATATTTCCAGGGTTCTGTGTTCCCAGACTACAGTTTATTGACGTTTCTACAGTCCTGTTTTTTTCTTCTTCTTTTTTTCTACGAAACTATGTTTGCATTGTTTATATGTTTTTAAGCACCATATTGCACTCCAAATGTTTCCAGTTTCTGTGGTCCCAGTCTCTTTTGTTCAAAGGTCATCATAATAAGGGCTCTGATATCTCCAGGCGATAATGTTTCTACTGTATCGTTCTCTTTGGTTGGTTTTCTGTAGTAAACCTGACTTACTAATTTCCATAATTTATCACCTCGGCACTTTGTTTACATTGTTGCTATGGTCCAGTGTCCACAAGTGTCCATTTTCCACAGTTCTCTATTCTCCCAGAGTTCTGTTTCTGATTATGTTTGATCGTTTGACTCAGTCTTTCCATGGGTCTGTATTCCAATGGCCCCATGTTTCAGGTGGTCCTGAATCAACATGGCATGATGCTTCCAGGGTCCAACGTTCCTAAGCCACAGTGTTTCTAGGGTTTCCATGATCTTTTTTTTTTTTGGTCTTGTCCAGTATTCCCAGCATGTTACGTTCCAGAATTATTTATGGCCTAAGCACATTACTTCTATGGTTTCATACAGTATTGCCTAGTTGCCATTTTCAACAGTTCTACTGTCCCAGCACGCAGTTCTTCAGGGTTCCTGGTTTTCCTAGGTTGCCAGATCACCATATTTGAGTCCATCATTTCCAGGGCAACACATTTTTGGAGAAAACTCTTTTTGTCTTGAGGATCTCGTGTTCCCTGGACACCAAGTTTTTAGGGCAATCTGAAGTCCCCTGACATGGGTTTTCAGGGTCCTCTGTTGCCAGGACACCGTGTTTTGGGGGACATGAATTACAATGACTATTCTCCTTGTTCACTTGTCTTAATTTTTCCATGGTCCTGAGTTTCCAGACCACCATGTTTTAGGGAAACATGAATCCCATGGCATGATATTATCAGGGACCTATTGTTAAAGAACCTCATGTGCTAGGGGAACATGAATTCCCATTAGCATAGTGGTTCCAGAGTGCTATGTTCCCTGGATATCATGCTTTACGGGGATCAGAATCCCTACAGCACTGTGCTTCCAGGGTCCTACCTTTCATTTTACTTTAGTTTTTTAGAGTGACAGTTTTCAAGGGTTCTCTATTTGTTTTTCTTAATAAAGTTTCTTTATTTTAATGAAGTTTCCTAGGATTTGTTGAAACTATGACTATAGACATGATCGTCTTCTGTCCTTATATAAGACCTTCAAAAAACAAATACAATATTTTTAAATTGGAATTTTGTTTGACCAGGTCCAGGATCTGCAGTAGTCAAGGTGGTTGTACAGTAAGGCATTACAATGATTAGCTAATCGGCTAATGAAAGAGAACATGTACCATTAGCCAGTGTGTATGTGGTGCATCACACTGTATGTAGGGGTGCTAATTAAGGGTATTAGCTCCACTGGCTAATCTTAGTCAGTTAATAGAT
>QNUK01000887.1:0-15000 GCA_013621035.1 Clarias magur | reverse complement strand
GCCAGGCACTGTAGAGAACCTGGCACTCGACCCACTGTGCACAGAGGACAGGAAGAGGCTAATATCCAAACACACACACACACACACACACACACACACACACACACACACACACACACAGGCTGCCACTAATGGAGCTGCTCCAGCGTCGACATTCAGTGCAGCTCAGATTAGTTTTTTGGCCGAAAAAGACCCTAAATCACTACAAATGACATCATTAATTGACATCGATGTCTGTCTGTCTGTCTGTCTGTCTGTCTGTCTGTCTGTCTGTCTGTTCCTCTCCCTTCTAGTGTGTTTTGCTCTCTCCATCGGTTTTTGCCTCTCTCTCTCTCTCTCTCTCTCTCTCTCTCTCAAGATGATTCTTTCTTTGTCTAACTGCTGACTCTGTGCTCTAACTCGTGTGTGTGTGTGTGTGTGTGTGTGTGTGTGTGTGTGTGTGTGTGTGTGTGTGTGTGTGCAGGAGGTTAGAGGGCGTGGTGTTTAACTGCAGCTGTGAGATTCGGTGGATCCAGCTTTGGCAGCAGAGAGGAGAAGCGAGTCTCCACAACCAGCAGCTCTTCTGTAACACAGGCTTCAGTCAGATCCCTCTGCAGCTCCTCAACATCTCCCACTGCGGTACTCCAGACCTCAGCATCATCACCTTTATGACCATCACCACCATCATCATCATCATCATCATCATCATCATCACCATCATTACCATCATCACCATCATCACCATAATCCATCATCATAACCAAGCACCATCATCATCATCATCATCATCATCACCATCATCACTACCATTATCAAAATGATCTGCCCGCTTACACATACCTGACAGAAGCTCACCATTTGCTAATGTGATTGTGATTGACAGGAGAGACTGCAGTATAACTGGAATCTACATCACTGTCTATGTTTTTAAATAAAAGGAACAAACAGAAATTCACTCTCACAATTTTCAGACAGCTCATTGTGATGTCTCTCTTTGACGTCTCTTTGTCTGCGAGTTTCCACTGACGTCTCACTCCTTCTCCTATCTACCTTTTTCTTGTCTCTTTCTGATGTCTTCTTTTGATGTCTTTCTCTGACATCATGCTCAGGTGTCTCTCTCTCTCTCTCTCTCTCTCTCTCTCTGCCATATCACATCACATCTCTCTATCTTCTCTCTCTCTCTCTCTCTCTCTCTCTCTGATGTCTCTCTCTTGTCCCTATGTGATGTCTTTTCTCTTTCTGACTTCCTCTCTGACATCTTTCCCATCTTGTCTTGTATGTTGTGTCCCTCACCCTGCCTTGTCTCTCTCTCTCTCTCTCTCTCTGATGTCTCCCTCTGTTTGGTCTCTCTCTGATGTCTCACACGTTCTTCTCTCTCTCTCTCTTTCTATCTGTTGTCCCACCTTGGTATTGATTCTTTGCGGTGTCCCTCTCCCGTGTTTTTCTCAGGTTTTTTGTCTGTCCCACGTCTCCCCCTCTGACATCTCCCTCTGTCTACGTTCGTGCAGATGTTCCAGAAATCAGTGTGACAAACAGCAGCCTGACGGTGACTGAGGGAGATCAGGTCACTATCACGTGTAACGGGTCCGGAGTTCCAGTTCCTGATGTGGACTGGAAGGTTAACTCGTTGCACTCCATCAGCACACAACAGGTAAGCAGGTGTGTGTGTGTGTGTGTGTGTGTGTGTGTGTGTGTGTGTGTGTGTGTGTGTGTGTTTTAACAGGACTCTTTTTGATTTCCAGGCCACTCAGTTTCCTCCCCACGTGCACTCGTTGACGTTAACGCTGTTTAACGTGAGTCGGGATGATAACTTGTCCCTGCTGCCCTGCACCACCGAGAACATCGTGGGGATGAGCAACACCTCCGTCCACCTCTCCGTCCAGTGTGAGTCACCTTCTCCTCTTTGGTCTTCTCTTCTTCTTCCCTTTTTTATCCCTCATCTATCTGGACTTTCCTATTCTTATTATCTTTTCATCCTTTATTCAGCATTTTCACTTTTTCACACTTTCTTGGATCACGTCTCTTTCTTTCTTTTTTACATTTTCCTTTTCCTTTTCCTTGTTCATTCATTTTTCCTCCATCCAGTCATCATTTCTCTTTTTCTTTTATCGTCTCTTTTTGTTTTCTATTCTTTCTCTCATCATCAATTTTTCTTTCTTTCCACTATTTCTTTTATTTGTTCTTTCTTTTTTTCTCCATCCAGTTTTCTGTTTTCTGTACATTTTTTATATCAATCCATCCCATTGTATTTCCTTCTTGTTTATTTGCACAGTTCTTTGTTTTGTTATATAATCATCATTACTTTTCATTACATCTTTCTTTCTTTCTTTCTTTCTTTCTTTCTTTCTTTCTTTCTTTCTTTCTTTCTTTCTTTCTTTCTTTCTTTCTTTCTTTCTTTCTTTCTTTCTTTCTTTCTTTCTTTCTTTCTTTCTTTCTTTCTTTCTTTCTTTCTTTCTTTCTATCTTTCTTTCTTTCTTTCTTTCTTTCTTTCTTTCTTTCTTTCTTTCTTTCTTTCTTTCTTTCTTTCTTTCTTTCTTTCTTTCTTTCTTTCTTTCTTTCTTTCTTTCTTTCTTTCTTTCTTTCTTTCTTTCTTTCTGAGATATTTACAAAAACCTCAGTTGAGTCTCAGTCATTTTGGTTTGAATTGCTTCGGGATAATTGTGTTTTCATTTGACGCTCAGATGTTCTGTGGTTCGTGTGTTTATGTCTGGGACCGACGCCGTTGTCCAACATGCTGTAACATGACGCTCCGTACATTCTGTATCGACAGTCAGAAGGTAGCAGACGCTCGGGACTATAAAAAGTCTGATGTTTGTCTTTTTATACCTGATCCTCTCCATCTTCACCTCTGACATCTGCATCTCTGTCCTCTACTCCCAAATCTCAAACCATTTTTGGTGTCTCTGTCCTCTCCTTCTCCACTTCCATTCTCTCCGCCTCCTTCCTCTTCATCTCAGTCATCGTCATCTCCATTCTCCTGATCTCCTCCTCCATCCATCTTGCTTTTTATTGTTTGTCTAAATCTTAATTTCCTCCACATCCCCTTAATCTACCTTCCTGTTTACATCTCTATCATCTCCATCCACTCCATCTCCATCTCCATCCACGACATGTCATTCTTTTATTTATCTCCATCATATAATATTAATCCTTTCCATCTTCATCTCTAAAAAAAAGAAAAAAGAAAAAAAAAAGTGTGAGTAAGGAAAGAGACGTTTCATGTTTTAAGGACCTGAGGCTTCCTGAGTCAGCTTGAGGATGAGCGAGGAGCTGGCCCACTTTCTGCTAGATGTTTCAGCTGCTGGAGGTGGATGTGGGACTGTAAAGTGTGCGGATGGAGACGATAATGTCTATTTTAGATGAGAGTAATTGCAGGCTGTGGACGCCTGACAGGTGATGAGAGGATGAGTGTTATAGCGGTGATGTGTTTATTAAGGAGTCGGTCCATCGAGGACGTTATCCATTTAGAAAGTTTCTCCATTTCTGCTCCATGATGTGTGTGACGTTGATTTTGATCTAGAGGTGTGAAGAACGCCACAGCCTGTGTTCCCCAAGTGTGTTCTATTCATCTTACACACCGCAGCGGAATTGTTTACATTTACACGACGCCATAAAAATTCTCACGTTAAAGTTTTTCTTGGATGCGGCCGCGGACGGGAGTCGAAGACGATCAGCGTCTTCAGAATGCCACACGCATTCTTCACGCTCGCAAACGTTGGACCTCGAGCCAAGCTCCACGCCTCGCTTTCATAGAGCGGACAAAGTCTGGGATCCATTAACAATCATCCTCGGTAAGCTAAGCTGGCCTTCGCAAGCCATGGCCGATGGAGAAGCCCCGCCCCTTCGCATATAAATGAATATTAGGTCACATTGATCAGTGAGCTGCTGTAGTGTAAGAGAAATAAAACACTTTGCTGTGAATCCACTATTGATTACTTACATCTATGCTAAATATTATTTGAAAAATAGCACGTCATTAAACAAACAAACAAACAGACACACTGTACAGTCCAGGGACCGAGTTCATGGTGTTGTCCTGAGTCAATCACCGTGTAATGCAGCACCGCTTTTCTCCTCTCTGTAAGCAGGTTTGCACTTGAAGGTTATTAAACCCTCCACCTTTCTGTGTCTCGTCTGCAGTCCCTCCTACCATCATACGCTTTGAAAAACCGGAGAAATGGCACGACACGTGCATGATGTTCATCGTCCGCGGCCAGCCGCTGCCCGAGGTGAACTTCCTCTACAAAGACAGCCAACTGCCTCAGACCACATACATCAACATGGCGGCTGACGTTTACCGGGACTCGCTCGAGGGCTGCCTCATCTTCAAGAACCCCACCCACCACAACAACGGCAACTACACACTCCAGGCTCGAAACACCCTGGGTGTGGCCACCAAAACGGTCGATGCCCACTTCATGGGAGCGCCTTTTGATGGTAAAAAAAACTTTTTTAAATCATTTATATAAGTAGGACTGTTAATGTATTGGTAATGAATATTTTATAAATTATTATTCTTAGAAATCAAAGATTAATTCCTGCGGTAATGTAAGTTATTGAACCAGAAATAGAGCGTTAAACAATCTGTAAGGGTTAAACATCCATCCATCCATCCATCCATCCATCCATCTTCAACCGCTTATCCGAAATCCGGTCCCGGGGTCACAGTTTCAGCAGAGATCCCCAAACGTCCCTCAGCAGACTCGGACTGGGGATCCCAAGGCATATTCCCAGGCCAGTGTGGAGAAATAATCTCTCCACCTCGTCCTTGTTCTGCTCCATGGCCAAGAGCACGCAAAGCTCTCACTGTAGGCTGGATGGATTGGATGGCCCTCAGAAGTGCCCACCCCTCGCCCCTCGCCCCCCTCGCCCCTCACCCCTCGCCCCTCGCCCCTCACTCCCACAGTCCCTCCAACAGAAGATCCCAGGAGAATCAAATCCACCGAATCACCAAATCCACAAAACACATGTGTAGACTGGATGGGCAGCTTCCCAATCCCCCTCCAGGATTCCTGCAAGACTGAAAAGCTGCTCCGTTATTCCGAAATCCGCATTGTTCCTCTTTAAGCTGGAGTTTGACAATCGGCCAAACCGTCCTTATCAGCATCATGGAGTCCACTTTCCTAGGGTGCTCGTGTACCAAGTACACTCATGAGCATCCCTCATGTGATGGTTCCTGGAGAGGGTTAAACCAGAGCAAAATTAAAATAATCACCTTTAGGGTTTTTTTTTTTTTTTAACTTCATTATTGATTGTTTTCTCAACACAGTATGATTACATGTTTTTTTTTTTTTCTTTTTTTACTTTTTTATTGGTGTGAAGTCCCTCTAACGAAGCACTGACACGGGAAACTCCTTCCATACATGTTGTATAAACGTCATCGCTCATAGCGCCGGTGTCACACGTGTCTCAGCTGTGTGTTCTTCAGGTGTAAATAAACTGGGTTAATGACGTGAGATAAACACTTTAAGTGTGAAAAGGTTAATGAGGAGACGTGACATGACAAATTCTCATCGGGAATTTCCTTGCACTGTGTGCTTGTGTGTGTGTGTGTGTGTGTGTGTGTGTGTGTGTGTGTGTGTGTGTGTGTGTGTGTGTGTGTGTGTCAGAGAGAGAGAGTTTGTGTTGTCTATATTCTATGCTGATTGCTCTTTTTCTCTTTATTCCCAGGAGACTATGTGGAATACAGTAAGTAAATTTCTGCTCACATCATCATACCTTCATTTACACACATAATGAGAGACAGACAGACAGACAGACAGACGGACAGACAGACAGACAGGTCATGAGAAAAGGTAGACAGACTGTTAGTCTCACAAGCAGGTAGACAGGTAACAAATTAGGCAGACGTACAGACAGGTAGATAGTTAACAATAGCAGGAAATTAAATGGACAGTCAGACAAAGAGACAGATAGACACACCCAGTGGATAGCCAAATATTACAGTATGTCATATACAGTATAACAGACTGGGAGACAGACACCTGGGCAGGTGACAGGGAGACATGTTTATAGGTGCACTCATGGATGTAGAGATAGATAGACAGCCGAATAGGGACAAACAGACGGAGAGATTATGGATAAATAAGGACAGACAGGCGGACAGACAAGTAAATAGACGGATAGTTGGACAGACAGACAGACAGACACAAAGGTAAATCAGACAGACAGTTGGATATGCAAAGAGACAAATGGATACACAGACAGACAGAGAGACAGGAAAACAGAGAGACAGACAGGGAAATGAAAGTTGAATTCACAAAACGACATCAGACAAACAATATGCAGATGCAAATTGTATACAGACAGACAGACAGACAGACAGGTAAATAGACAGTTGGATACAGAGATAGAAAAACAGACAGACAGTCTGGTAGACGGACAGTTGGATAAACAGACAGACAGACGCTGTGTTGATGCCATGAGTAAACTGTCGCTGATTCGTGGACCGATATAGTAGTAATATATACATTACACAATTTCTCTCAGCGTATTGAATGTGTATCTTGGTGTGTGTGTGTGTGTGTGTGTGTGTGTGTGTGTGTGTGTGTGTGTGTGTGGGTGTGTGTGTGTTCACAGTTCACCCTGTAAGTCACACTCCTGTGAGTACGACTCCCACCATCACTGTTACTCACCGACCTGAAGAGGACACGTTCGGGGTGAGAGCGCGCGCTCGTTATCTAACATCATTCTCACCTTCTCTCCTGAACCCAGAATGAAATCAAAACTCTTCTATTATTTATGTTTTGCGAGACAAGCTCTGAGCTCTGAGTCGGAGTTTTTTACTTAATGATTTGTAGATTTAAATGTCTAAACCATTTCATCAATAGAAAATGATGAAATATACAAAGATGTATTTTTACGAAAATCCTAAAATCTACACAATCACAATATAAGTGGCGTCATCAGGATGTTTCCTAAACCTCATCACTACACACGACACCACAGAGCTCCTGAATGTCGGACGGTCAGAAGGTGTCGATTTTTGTAACATGACAATAGAATAGATCCAAAAAACACTAGATACTAAAATGACAAGCTTCTTAAATTAACATCCTTTCACATTCGTCCGGTTTGTCCGAGACAGGATGGAAGATCTCGTAAAAAAAAAAACATGAAAAATGAGTCTAACACAGAAGTGCCAAAATAAATGTGCAGTTCCTCAAATGAGCTGCGTGTTAAAATGTCAAACTTCACAACAGATATAAGTGTGTTTACAGCCTGGTACAAAAAAAAAAAAAGGTTTTTGATACTGATACCCATTACTAAAGTCCAGTGGAAACAACCCCCTTCATGGACGTCCACCTAAACTGGCAGGCCGGGCGAGGAGAGCATTAACCAGAGAAGCAGCCTACAGCAAACATGTGGAAGAAGGTGCTCTGGTCAGAAGAGAACAAAATTGAACTTCTTTGCCTAAATGCAAAACACTACAGTATGTGTGGCGGGAAATTCAAACTGTACATGGTGGTGGCAGCATCATGTTGTGGAGGTGCTTTTCTTCAGCAGGGACGGGGACGGGGACAGGGACAGAGACAGAGACAGCTGGTCAGAGTAGATGAGAAGGTGGATGGAGCAGTTAGAGTCTGCAAAAGACTTAAGACCGCGGTGGAGGTTCACCTTCCGGCAGGACAGTTACACACCGATGGACTCTATATACTGATTAAGTGAATGCTGAAGGCAACTGGTTGCACTGGATTTTAGTTAAGGGTATCAGAGTTAAGGCAGCTGGATGAATACAAATGCACACCACACTAAAAAAAAAAAAAAAAAACATTTATGTTTTTCCTTCCACTTTGCGTTGATCTGTCACATCCCAAAAAAATACATTTACGTTTGTGGTTGTAACATGACAAAAGAGGTCAAGGGGTATACTTACTTTTGCAAGGCACTGTTGCTAAGCTAGGGATAAGCTAGCTAGCTAGCTAGTGGGTAACAGAGGTAAGTAGGTATGTTTGAACCAACGGTCAAGCTCTGTTTGCACAGCGGGTTTGTCCAGGTCTTGAGTAACTTTTTGACCTTCTTGATGCTAGAACAGACAACCCAAGGTCGAGGATCCAGGCTAAGACCTGTCCAAGAATGTAGAAACGAAGACAGTGCAGTTTGTTCCAAGATCACGGCTTAATCCGTGTCCAGTCTGTGTTGATTGAAAGCATTTAATGTAGTAACAGCTAGCATGTGAGAACTGGTGTAGTAAAAAAAAAAAAAAAAAAAAACCAGTGTGCAGGAGCACATGTTTATTTATTTATTTGTTGTTGTTGTTGTTTTTTTTTGGCAGGATGTTAAAAAAGTGAACAGGTTTAAAGCTGGAGAACGCCTTTTAAGCTTAAACTACTTTAATTCTCTTTATAGCATTGTTTCCTTTTTCTCTGCCTCGTTCTTTCGAAGCCCGCGTGTTTTACGGCTCCTTAAAAACGTAATTTAGCTCATAGTTGTGTTGTAATTGGCTAGATCGAGATTAGGGAGGTTTTTAATAGCAATGCGTTGGGGGAGCCGAGCCTCTGAGCGTTGGGAGATCTTAATTATAGAGTGCGCTTTTTTCTTTGGACGGCTTTATTGCAGCTTTTTTGTCTGCTTTTATTTGACTTGGGATTTTCGCACTTTATTCCGGCGTCATCAGGGCAGTGTTTAGACAAAGGCTGAGCCGCCGCGCTTCGCTTGAGTGAGGACATGTTTACACGCCGTAAATCTGCCGAACTCTTAGCGCTTGCCGCGTGAAGTGGAAACAGGATCCGCTTATAATACAATGTTCCTGATTAGCGGATCGACACCAGAACAAAACGCATAAAAGGCTCAGTAAATTAATAAATGAAATCCAGTTGAAAAGATCCAGATGGATGTGCGGGATATCTCTCCAACTCCACAGCGTTTCTTTGAGCGAGAGAAATATTCGTTCTGTCCAATTTTATGTTCGCAGCTGCAATCTGAGTATTGCAGACGCCGTATTAAAGTCTGCTTATGGTAAAGAAATATTCGAGTAATAAAAGTTTCATGCCACTTTGCTGCTCGATCAAGCGTGGAGGGAAAGTTCGTTAAATCTTGTTTGTCCGCGGATTGGAGCATGAAAACGTCTTTATAGAAACGGTCTGGAAGTCAGGCTAATCCTCTCAGACTGTGTGTGTGTGTGTGTGTGTGTGTGTTTAGTAACGCGGTCCTTTGGGCAGAAACCCCGTCACCGTTAGCCTTATCGTTCTGAACGTGTACGCTTATTTCAGTCTTTTTGTGAGATGATGAAGCACTCTCTGCATTGCATTTTTTATTTTTTTTTTTATTCCCTCCATTTATTTTTTCGATTTGTTTTTGCACAGGATTACGCCGGGGCTCAGAGCCATTCTGGACACGGATTAAGCCATGGTCTTGGAACAAATTGCACTGTAGAAGAGAATTCGTGATTAAAACTCTCTTCATTTCTACATTCTTGGACAAATCTTAGCCTGGATGCATGACCTCGGGTTGTCGTCTTGTGTTAGCATAAAAAAGGTCAAAAAGTTACTAAAGACCATAGAGTCCATCACATGAACTTTTATATAGCCACTTCATTAGGTACACCCTGCTAGTACTGGGTTGGACCCCTTTTACCTTCAGAACCGCCTTCATTAATTCTTCATGGCCGAGATTCAACATGGTGCTGCAGATGTTGACGTTCCTCAGAGTTTTTTGCTCCATATTGACAAGGAAGCGTCACACCAGTCTGTCGGCAGTTCGTCCATGATGAGATTCCCCAGTTTCACCACGTCCCGCAGGTGCTCTTTTGGATTGAGTTCTGGTCACTGTGGAGTCCGTGCGAGTACAGTCACCTCACTGACATGTTCAAGAAACTAGTCTGAAATGATCGTAGCTTTGTGGCACATGACGCGTTATCCTCTGCTCATAGCAGGACACAGTCAGGACCGACTCGGGCAGGTGGTGGGATTTGAACCATGCCCGAAGTGTGCCAAGAAACAATCACCCCGCCACACCATCACACCACCACCAGCCTGAACCGCTGATACACGGCAGGATGAATCCATGTTTTTATCCATGTCTCCACAGCAGCAATCGAGACTGTCACGGACTAACCGGAGATGAAGCAGAAGACTTAGCAGTTAGCCCTGTAGCGTGGATGGTAAACCCAAACGCGGAAGTAGCGCGAGTAGGCAGGATAACCACGCAAGTTATTCTTAGAACTCTCCCGAAGCGAGAGCAAGAGTTTACACAAATAAACCCGCGTTCTAAGTACACACACCCAATCAGAAGCGATAACCCAAGAAAGTGAGTACTCACGTTTGGACGAGCGAGGCGACGGCGAAAGCACGGGCATAACTCAATGACTGAGCGATGTGATGCGTCATCTTGTTTCCTTTTATGCTTCCTGAAACCCGACCGTATTACTTCCGGGTCCTAGTGCCGGTCGTGTTATGAGTGTGCATGACAGTACCCCCCCGTCCAGGACCGACTCTCGACGGTCCTGGGGTGGAGGATACCCGACGACGGTAGTCCCGGATGAGTTCGGGGTCTAAGACGAACCGAGCCGGAATCCAAGATCTCTCCTCGGGACCGTAACCTTTCCAATCCACCAGGTACTGGAGCCCTCTGCCCCGAGGACGTGAGTCAAGGATCCGGCGAACGGTGTAGGCGGGACCACCCTCAATCATACGGGAGGAGGAGCAGGGTGGGTGGGTGGAACCATAGGTGAGGTGATGAAGGGTTTGAGCTGGGAGGTGTGGAATACCGGATGGATCCGGAGCGCCGCAGGCAGCTGGAGCCGGTAGGTGACAGGGTTAATCCGGAGATTGATGCGGTATGGTCCGATGAATCTGGGTGATAGTTTCCTTGACTCAGTCTGCAGGTGAAGGTTTTTTGTTGAGAGCCATACCTTATCACCTACTTGGTACATTCGTCCCGGTGGGTGTCGACGGCGATGTTGCAGGGTGTAGCGGCGATTGGCCTTTTGAATGGCTTGGTTGGCTTGTCTCCAAAGCCGTCGACACCGACGAACCAACTGTTGGGCCGACGGCACTTCCACCTCCGGCTCCTGATGATCGAATATCGGAGGTTGGAAGCCGTAGCATACCTCAAATGGGCTTAGGTTGGTGGCAGAAGATAGGTGGAGGTTGTGTGACAGCTCAGCCCAAATGAGGTAGCGGGCCCAGGAGCACTGGCTATCAGCAATAAAGCATCTCAGGTAGCGCTCCAGTTGTTGGTTGGTTCGCTCCGTCTGACCGTTAGTCTGTGGGTGGTAACCGGAGGACAGACTGCAGGTGGAATTGATCAGACGGCAGAAGGCCTTCCAGAACCGGGACGTGAACTGGGGCCCCTGTCCGAGACGATGTCCTTTGGGAACCCATGCAGGCGGACTACGTGCTCTAATATCAGCTCAGCTGTCCTTTTAGCTGACGGGAGGCCGGAGAGGGCCACCAGGTGAACAGCCTGGAGAACGGGTCGGTCGATGGTGAGAGGGTGTCCTTCTTCCCGGAACCGCAGGCCCGGATGAAGTCAAATGCAATGTGTGTCCAGGGTCGGCGGGAACCGGAAGTACGAAGTTCTGGTGATGTCCGCTGCTGTCCTTGACCTGGCACACACTAACGCCTGGACCTAACTCATTCACGCCCTCATAACACTGGGCCACCAGAAAGCACGTTGTACAAACAGCAGGGTCCGCCGTCTCCCGGGGTGTCCTGAAAGGGGAGAGGAGTGTCCCCACTGAAGCACTTCGGCCCTGATGGCGTTGGGGACGTAGAGTCGGCCAGGCGGCACACCTGCTGGTGCGGTCTCCGTAGCTTGTGCCTGGCGAACCCTCGTCTTCAAGTCCCACCTGAGCGGTGCGAGGATCTTGGTGGCTGGTAGTACAGGCGCGGGGTCCGCCCGGGGGACGTCTTCCTCGTGTTGTCGGGAGAGGGCGTCGGCTTTGGTGTTCTTGGACCCCGGGCGGCATGACAGGTGGAAATTGTAATTTTCAAAGAATAGTGCCCATCGCGCCTGTCTGGGGTTCAGCTGTTTTAACGTGCGGATTGTAATGAGGTTTTGGTGGTCGGCCCAGACGATGAACGGCTCTCTGGCGCCCTGGAGCCAGTGTCGCCATTCCTCCAAGGCCCACTTTATGGCCAGCAGCTCGCGGTCCCCTACTCCGTATCGCTGCTGAGTGGCGTCAAATTTCTTGGAGAAAAAACTGCAAGGATGCAGTTTTTGGTCTGGACCTCGCTTGGAGAGAACAGCCCCGGCGCCCACATCCGAAGCGTCCACCTCCACAACGAATGGTTTATCAGCATCCGGGTGAAGGAGGATGGGAGCAGTGGTGAAGCGGCGACAGAGCTCATGGAAGGCGGGGACAGCAGTTGGGGTGAGATTGAAAGGGTGAGATGATGGGCGGGTCAGAGCGGTTAGTGGCGCTGCAACGGTACTGTAGTCCCGGATAAAGCGGCGATAAAAATTGGCAAACCCGAGAAATCTCTGGAGTTGTTTAAGAGTCTTGGGTAGGGGCCAATGACTCACAACTTCCAGTTTCTGCGGGTCCATGGCCACACCCTGGGGCTAGATGACAAAACCCAGGAACGTGGTGGAGCGCTCGTGGAAAGCGCACTTCTCCAACTTACAGTACAGCTGGTGGGCGAGCAATCTCTTTAGAACCGCTCTGACATGCTGGATGTGCTCGTTGAGTGTTCGGGAGTAGATGAGGATGTCGTCCAGGTAGACGAACACCCAACGGCCTAACATGTCTCTGAGAACGCCATTTATGAACTGTTGGAAAGCGGCAGGTGCGTTGCAGAGACCAAACGGGATGACCAGACTTTCGTAATGTCCTGTGGGGGTGATGAAGGCCGTCTTCCACTCATCGCCCTCTCTGATGCGCACCAAGTTGTAGGCGTTCCGGAGGTCCAACTTAGTGAAGATGGTGGCACCAGAGAGGGCGTCCAGGGCAGAGTTGGTAAGAGGCAATGGATGTCGGTTTTTTATGGTAATATTGTTGAGCCCTCTATAATCGACACAGGGACGTAGACTACCATCGCGTTTCTTCACGAAAAAGAACCCCGCAGCGGCAGGTGAGGAGGAGGGCCGGATGGTACCATGGCTAAGTCCACTGGAAACATACTCCTCCATCGCCTGCGTCTCGGTGTTGGACAATGAATAGAGATGGCCGCGGGGTGGTGTCGCACCTGGCTGAAGATCGATCGCCAGGTCGTATGAGCGACGAGGTGGTAGATGAGTCGCACGTCTCTTACAAAAGACTTCAGCCAGGTCCCGGTAGTCTAGCGGGATTTTATCTGTGTCGACATCGGGGGCCTCGGACTCCCTAGAGCACGCCCCAGCCTCGGCCCGTAGGCAAAGCTCAGTGCAGGTCGGCCCCCATTGGAGGATCCGGCTTTGGGTCCAGGATATGAGCGGGTCGTGCTGCAGCAGCCAAGGGTGTCCGAGGATGATAGGAGGTGAGGAGATAGTGGTGGTGTAAAACTGGATCTGTTCTTGATGTTGGTTAATGATGAGGGTGATAGGTTGGGTTTGAGAGGATATGGGGCTGGAGGAGAGAGGCCGACCATCGACTGATGTAATGGTTACAGGCTGGGATACCGCCTCAATCTTTATCCCCAATTTTTTGGCATAGGAAGAGTCAATGAAGTTACCTGCTGCCCCGGAGTCGACGAACGCGGTACTTCCGACCCGTTTGTGGCCAAACTGGGGATATACTTTAACCGTGAGACGGGAATCATTGGTCGTGGTGGTGGAGAGGGACATGGGACCCGGTGAGTTCCTCCCATTTCTCACCGGGGCTGCGCGTTTCCCGGCCGCAGAGGACAGATGGCCCGATGATGTGCTGAAGAACCACAGTACGCACAGAGCCCTTCTCTGAATCGGCGTTCCCGTTCTGCAGCGGTCAAGGAGGCGCGCCCTAATTGCATGGGTTCCCCGACTCCTGTGTCAACCACGGCGGGAGGGGGAGTACCGACGGTCCTGGTGGATGCTGCAGTGAATGGGGCGTAAACTTCTGGAACTGGTGAGCGGGAGAGGAAGGGCGCGGTGTGTGGTAGTGCAGTCATGGTGGGTGGCAGGGTTCGAGGAGCTGGCTTGGGGCGAACGAGCAGCCGTTGGTCGATCCGGAGGGCGAGCTGAATTAATCCCTCCAAGGTAGCTGGAAGCTCTCGTCCGGCGAGCTCGTCTTTTATCCGCGCAGCCAGTCCCTCGTAGTAGGCCGTCCGGAGTGCGGAGTCTCCCCAGTCGGTCTGTACGGTGAGAGTACGAAACTCCGCGGTGTAACGGCTCACGGACGACCCTCCCTGCTTTAGATGATATAACTTGGAGTCGGTCTCCACCTCAGCAGCTGGATGTTCAAAAGTGAGCTTGAGCTGGGGGGTGAACTCGGTGTAGGAGTGGGCGACATCTGAATCCGAACGAAGAACCGCCGTGGCCCACTCAGCTGCCTGCCCGGATAGCAACGAGACGAGAAGAGCAATGCGCAGTCGGTCTGTGGAGTATCTGGTGGAATTAAACTCAAACACAAGATCCAACGCAGTTAGAAAAACACTGCACTTCCCATCCGTGCCATTCCATTTATCCGGTAAGGATAAGAAAACATCAGAAGGTGGAGAGGGAGTTGGCGGCGCAGCAGCCGCTGCGATGGGCGTGGCCACAGCCGGCTGAGCGGCCGCCCCGCGGAGGACCGCATTCTCCTGTCGCAGCTCCGCCACCTCGCGGCGCAAGGCCGCGACGCCCTGGAGCTCCGTGCGTAGCGATGCAACCTCACCACGGAGCTGATCGATCAGCTTAGCATGCTGGCCAACCACATCGCAGAGGTGAGCAAACTCCGCTGGGTTTACTGCCGGTGGCTCAGTCATTCTGTCACGGACTAACCGGCGATGAAGCAGAAGACTTAGCAGTTAGCCCTGTAGCGTGGATGGTAAACCCAAACGCGGAAGTAGCGCGAGTAGGCAGGATAACCACGCAAGTTATTCTTAGAACTCTCCCGAAGCGAGAGCAAGAGTTTACACAAATAAACCCGCGTTCTAAGTACACACACCCAATCAGAAGCGATAACCAAAGAAAGTGAGTACT